>JARVJO010000165.1:18588362-18615276 GCA_031762555.1 Cynodonichthys magdalenae | reverse complement strand
GGTAGATGGAGCAGTCCTCAGGTTGTGAAACAGGGCCGATGAAGTAGGCCTCTGGTTGTAAACCAGGGTAGATGGAGCAGTCTTAGGTTGTGAAACAGAGTCGATGGAATAAATCTCAGGCTGCAGAACAAAATCCTCAGACTGAAGCAAGAAGAACAGAGCCGTCCTCAGACTGTAGAGCATAGAGAGGACTTGGCCTCAAGGCTGTAAAGCAGAGCAGATGGAATAGGCCCCAGACTTTAACAGAGAATGGATAAAGTAGGCCTCAGGCTTTGAACCTTAGCAAAAAGTGTCCAGACCCACTAAACTTGACAAAAATGCCTTGAAAAACTCATCAATGACAAAAACTACTTGGATAAAAACTGTTAAAAAAAAACAGTAAAAACAAATCCTTAAAAACTACTAAAAAATGACAAGCACAATAACAAAGAGACACACCAGACATGCTGCCATGCTGCCATCTTGGATTTCTGCAATGAAGATAAAGCAAAAGATAAAAAAGAAATGGGGAGTCAACTCTCACTTGATGGGAGTCAGCTTTTCTGAATCTCTACAAATGCAAGAGCATGAAATATTAGTATACCTCCTGGACACGTCCCTCTAGAGCAGAGATCTTCAATTCTGTTCCAATTGTTGTGACCCACTGCCCTGCATACTTCTGCTGTTGCCTTGTTCAGCACACTTGACTCAAATCATTAAATTACCATTTCAGAATGTCATCAAGTTTAGCAGAAGCCTGTCAATCACTCATTTATTTCAGTTAGGTGTGTTGAAGCAGGGAAACATCTAAAACATGCATGATGGTGGGTCATGAGGAACAGGGTTGAAGACCTCTGCTCTAGAAATTTCCAAGACATGTTCCATTGAAACCCCAGGGTAGATCCAGAACTCTCTGGAGGGATTACCTATTCCTTCTGGCCTGGGAACACCTTGGGATCCCCCACAAGTAGCAGGAGAATGTCTCTGGGAAAACATTTTTCTGGGTGTCCCTTGTGGACTTGTTGTTTCTGCAACCCAACCATGAAAAGGCAGAAGAATATGAACAACCTTTTACTTGATCTAATTCTGATAGTTACCTAATGAGTATGTCATCCACATGGAAAAGATAAAAATAAAAGCAGCAGTTTTGATGTTATTACACTTGAGGTTTTGTACATTTTATATCTTGTTTCTGTGCCTTCAGAGCTTTAAAAAAGAAAAAAAAAAACGTGATTCACTTTCACAACATATTTGTGCATTTTAATTCAACTATTTTACTGACTATTTATCTAGTTTTTGTGTACACTAAACTCAACACATAAAAGGAACATTTCTAACATCGTTTAAGTTATTATATAGGAGTCAGTAAGTTATTATGTTCCTTTGTGCCCATTATATACAGCTTGTGTCAGCCTAGTCTCTCATTAACTGCCCTCACCTACTAAAAGGGGTGACCAAAGCCTTGGTGGCGACAGTAAATGGATTCTTTTCTCTGCTCCACATTATTAGAGAAGTATTATGGACAATTCAAGAACATTTCATACTGATATTTTTTTTCACTCACTGCCTTTTTAGCTCAATAATTACTATAGCGAAACAGAAAGAAAGAAAAGGAAAAGAAAAGTGCAAGACTAAAAGTCAAGAAACCTTTCAACATTGTACCTTCATTAGTATTTTTCATGTGAATTCACACATACATGCACATGGGGGGGAAAATGGACTTTTAAGAGGCTGTTACTCAGCCGGTGAACATTTGGCACCTTCTCTCCTTGTAGTTCACAAGGGACCAATAGTGATGGAGTGAAAACTCAGCGCCTGCTTCTGCTTATAACGCCATGCAATACACGAAATTGTGTTTGTACAGTTGCATGTAAAATCAGAACACTGGACCAGCTTCACTAGAGTCTTCAAGGGAGCATGGGAATTTGCCCATCCAGTCTGTATGTGTTTTGTGGACCTGGAGAAGGTATTAGACAGTGTTCCCTGTGTAATCTATGGGGGGTGCTCTGAATATGGGATTGGAGGTCTGTTGCCATGGGCCATTCAGTTCCTGTGTTAACAGCATGCGAGTCTAGTTTGCATTGCCAGCAGTAAATCGGACTCTTTCAGGGTGAAAGTTGAACTCTGCCAGGGCTATCTTTTATCACGGATTCGGTTCATAGCTTTTGTGAACAAAATTTCTCGGTTGAATCAGGGAGCTGAAGGAGTCCGGTTTGATGAACTCAAGATTCCATCTTTGCTATTTGTGGACGACATGGTTCTGTTTGCGCCATCATGACGTAATCTCCAGCTTTCACAGGAGCAGTTCACAGCCGAGTGTGAAGTGGCTAGGATGAGGATCTGCACCTCCAAATCTGAGGCCATGGTCCTCATTGACAGTAAGGTACTACCTTCAAACTGCATTAGGGAGTTCGGAGAAAATCGTGGACTTAGCCTGAAAATTTGAAAAAGCACACCTTACAGGTCATTCTCACTTACTCTCTTCTGCGCTATGGCCCTCCCTCCACAGCTCCATGAAAACGCAAGCTTGGCAGCAGGGTCACCGTTGATGGTGGATAAACAGTTATGGTACATTCAGAACTCTCAGAAATTGGCAGTTTTTTTGTAACATTAGGTTGTTTCTCCACCATCAACACAATAAAAAAAATTGAGCCTGGATGAAGGTATGCATGCATGAGCATAGATGGGTGTGGTTAACACTACTAAGACAATCTTCCTGGCTCTGATTGGCTGTTTCTGACCAGAGATGGTGTATTTCAGCAAATTACAGTAGGACCACTGAGAAGAGCCAGATGAGCTTTAATTTTTCACAGATTATCTGTCTGATATTCTACTGTCAGGACATATTGACAGTTTTAACAAATACATAAAAAAGTTGAGGGGCTTCAGGTCATATTCACACCTGATAGTCCAGTAGACTCTGTTCAATTGGGGACCAAAATTGCAAGATTTGTTTACGTTTTCAGTTGGTGTGGTTCACATTCACACTGCACCGTGTCAAACAAACTAAACCCTGTGAACCTGTTCCCCCCCCTCGCCTGTGGTGGAGCTGGATCAAGAACCACTGAAGGAATTGACACAAAAACCTCTGAAGAAGACATGGAGCCCAACTTCCTTCTTCACAAAATGTAAACAAACATGGACGGAAGTCAGATTTGATTGGTTGTAGGATTTATTTTTTGTTTTTTGGCAAATGCGTCAAACAAATAGTCTTCAACAGTGAGCTCAGCCTTAGTGGAAGATGAGGTGGAACCGTGGAGAATGTTTTTTATACAAGGCGGCTGAGAGGGCTCGTATGAGGTGGCGTTCACAGGGAAGGAGCGCATCCAACTTCACAGCAGTGATGTCCACCATAGACAGAAGTCGAGCGAGGTATTTAGAAGATACGAGTAATTTTATTACCATTTTACCTCAGAATGACCTGCGTTATAGTCCGCTTCCTGCTTTTGGAGCGGTCTCTGATCTGCTTGGCATTCACACATGCAATCGAACCGCACCAGAGCTCACTTAAATCAAACCGAGACCCAGGTTTTCAGGCGGACTAGAGTTTGCTTTTTTGATCCGCATCAGAGTTCAATAACACGTTCACACCACCCCAAACAAACTGGACTTTCTAGGCAAACAAACTAGAGTTCAATTAAAGCGGACTAAACAGGGCTGGTGTGAATACACCCTAAGTATCTTGGAGTTTTGTTCAAGAGTGAGGGAATGGAACGTGAGATTGACAGATGAATCCGTAATGTGTTTGCTGGTCCATTGTGGTGGGGAGGGAGATGAGCTGCCAGTCTACATTCCTACCCTCACCTGTGGTCATAAATTCTGGGTAGTGACCAAAGAAAGAAATCATGGGCACAAGTGGTTGAAATGAGTTTTCTTTGCAGGGTAGCTGAACTCACTTTAGAGATAGGGTGAGAAGTTTAGTTATCAGGGAGAGACACAGAGTAGAGCCGCTGCTTTATAAAAATACATTTTGCTCTTAAGGCCAAGTGATCAAAAAAAAGAATAAGTTTCAGTAGTTATTAGAGCAGTCTATGTGTGTTGTTGATATAAAATGAACATCTAAAACCCTTTGATAAATTGTCACTGTACTTTTTAAGGCTATAATAGTTCATAATCATGAGAAACTATTTGGCATTTTTTAAAAAAAGACCCCATAAATTGCACAAAAGGAAAGTTTCATAACTCCCTGGGAAATATCTTCTTTATATTTTGAATTTATCATTCCTTGTGATTCACTCTCATCAAATTTTTATTTCTAGACTCATTTTTTCCAAGATGAAGAAGCATAAAAAAGGCAAATGCTCAGATCAAGTCAATAAAGACAGAGCTGACAGAGAAGTTATCAGTGCAGTTTAAAAATCTATTAAAAATCATCTCTATGGCTTTCAGCAGTTTGCCTTTGACCAGTCAAAGCCAAGTTATTTGGACTTTAGTGCTGGATGTGTTCATACACAAAAAATAGCAGTGAACTGAGTTAATGTTGGTGCTTGATTGTGATTTTTAGACAACCACCTTTAAACCATAACTAAATAGCCTCTGCCATCACCTCACAAATACAAATAACAATTTTGAACCTACATGGCAAAGCTACAAGAAAAACAATCTTTAAACATCACAGCTTACATAAGACTTTGGTTTTACAACCAGAAATAAATGTCCCAGACAGCAGCTCCACATAGGGGCTAATGGTAAGGATGCAGCTGGCCAAAGTGATGAAGCAACATCTGCTTCTGTTCTGCCTTCCATACTGTGTACTTTTACACCCACGTCTATAGAACTGCTGCTGCAACTTATTTTAGACTCTTTTATTTTCATTCCTTTTCTTCTGTTTTTAGCAAGAGCATGACTTCAAAGTTTATTAGCTTGTTTTGCCCCAACTTACACCTACACAGAATCAACATCATTTTAATGTTGACTTGACATATTCCAGAGTTCTTTTGTACCTCAATAAAAGTCAGCTAAGAACATTTTATCCTTACTTTATGAAGATGTTAAGGTTGTTAGATGAAAAATTATGTGAAAGATTAATTAGACAGAAGAGAACTGCTGCCATGCCAATTGTTTTTAAATTACACCTTTTCAGTTCCAACAGTGCTAGAAGGGCATATTAGATAACTAATTAACTGTCTGCCTTCTCCTCCACCAAACTATTAATATTTTATCAGCCATATAAAATTCCTTATTTACTGTGATTACTAATTAATGTTCAGCATATACAATATTATCAGAATATTTGCAACACAACACATCTAAGATGTTTTGTGTTATTTCTCTTACAAAACATTGATACATAAGTGCAAAGTATTTAACACAATAAAGCTTTTTTACTCTCAGAAAGTAATGAAGGATGCACGCCTACAACATTTTATTTTTCATCTGAATCAAAGGTAATGTTTCAAGGAAATTGAAGATGTGTTTTATAAAATACAAAAGTTACCCCTAACCAGTGTTTGTTGGTAGGGACTGCTTAATGTAACACAATGTCTCATTAGTTTTCTTAAATCAAAGTTTGATTGAACCTGTCCCTTTGGTCCTGCTGCTCAGCAGCATTGACATAAAGGTTTGTGAAATAATCATCGGAGAGACTAAGAATGCAGTCCACTGCTGTTTGAATCCAGGTGCATGATTGATCAGTGCTCGCTCTGCAGATTCTGAAACTGAATTAGTCCGTACCACTGAGACACAGAGATTTCACCATCCATTTACCTGACAAACCACACTCTAGCAGCTCTACCCTCTTGAGAACACACATACAAATTTGTTTGCACTTACACAAAGGGCACAGTTGCACGCCGGCAATAAGACCTCCTCACAGGCTTTGCACAGGCTTATTTGAACATCATTAGGTTCAGTTGATATACAGACCATAGCACAACGGGAGGAACAAAACTCACAACCCTGTTAGAGGGAGTTGGTGCATTACCTCTCGCTGCCTCATCACACTTTCTACGCCTTCCCCAATAAAGCTCGAAAACAGTTTTATCTGTATATAACTGAGCACTATATTTGTTGTGTTACCAGAGATCCAAGCAATTCACATATCGCAGTTTATTTTTATTTCCATCTCTATAAAAAGAAAGTGCTAGAAGTTTTTACTCTGTTTTTGTTCATTCGGTGCGTTTTAACAAATAAAAATAACTGACAAGTGTTGCTTTATAGATAGTTCTTTTTCACATGTACAATAAATTTAAACAATTAAAGAGGTGTAATCATAGTCAGGTGGGTGAAAAGACAAACAACTTATTTCTTCTTTTGAAGATTAGAATGGTAATATTCTCTCTTTTACACATTTTGTGCTCTGATACCTTCAGTGGAAACAAATGAGATTAGATTAGTGTTCACACCACTGTGTCAAACTGACTAATTCATATATGTAATGGTTTCATACAGCAACAAATCAACATTTTTATCACCCAGCACCATGAAAGGCAGACAATTATGTAACTGTCCATCTGTATGTATTTGTCTGTTAGCAAACAATCTCATAAACCACTGGGTGGATTTTGAAAACATCTAAAAAAAGTACTGATAGGGTGTCTTCTATGTTTTTATAACTGGTCAACATTAGAAATAAATCCAGTTCAGTAGGACTGCCACAGGTTTGATCTCAGCCAAAACAGAACAGATAAGTCTGTCAGTTTTATGAACAATGGGCTACGGTTCATTTTGATAGTAGCTGAGAGTCATCCATAACACATACTCTGAGCACAAACAAGTTAAATTAAATGATTTTGTTTTTTAAGGTCTGCCATTTGAGGCAGTGGGCAATAAATGTATTCCTTCAAGAAAGGCTATTTCAATAAAAACAGTTTATTTCTAAAGAATCACAGCAACAAAAAAGGCAATACTTGAGTTTTATTTTGACAAAATCCTACAATTAAAGTGTTTTTGTTGTGTTTAGCATTTTATAGCATATTGCATATAAAAGGACTCAGTACGGAAGTCACTATT
This sequence comes from Cynodonichthys magdalenae, assembly GCA_031762555.1. Taxonomy (NCBI): domain Eukaryota; kingdom Metazoa; phylum Chordata; class Actinopteri; order Cyprinodontiformes; family Rivulidae; genus Cynodonichthys; species Cynodonichthys magdalenae. The sequence goes on along the minus strand of JARVJO010000165.1, from coordinate 18,608,346 downwards.
GTAGTAGTACAGCTGATCTGTACAAACATTGTAGGATTTGCCATAGCTCCTGCTGCAAAGCTACATGCATTAAGGTAGCAAGTGTGTATGGCCTCTCGGTGTTTTAATTATCAGTTGTTTGTGTGTCATTGTGAGCTTTTTAGTGTGATACTACAAACTGTTTTTCTTTTTTCTCTACAAAGCCACTTACTCTAATTGCTTGGTTTACACAGATTTTTTTTTTCTTTATAGTAAATCATGCAACTATAACAACCACCCTCTTGTTTTGACTAAGCTTGGTTGGGAAGGAGTTAAGTCATCAGTGAAAAGTAACGGCAGACTCTGATTTGTTGCAAAAGGTTCCTGAAAAGAACCTTCATGCATAAAAGTGCGGGACAGGTGGTTTTCTCTCTGGGGATGGCTGAGTGAGGCTCATTCAGTGGTGGATGGGATTGAGCCGAACGTGATTGAATGGGCTGAAACAGGGCCTGATGGTGGCAATGTGTGTGCAGAGAAACATTAAGCTGGTTTATGCGCTCCACCATCCCCACCAGTCCCTTTGATCAATAGCACTGATTGCTCCAATATTATCACCCCTTACACACAGAGACACACTTCACAGAAAGGTTTATAGTTGTGCAGAGGGTGATCTTAATCACCAGCTATAGCTTTAGTAAGAGCAGATGTGTGCCAATGTGTGCATTTTTTTTAAACTGCTTTTACTCCAAAGTATCTTCTAAATAAAACCAGAGGAGGAGGAAAAAAGCTCCTCTACTTTTCTTTTTCTTGTTACTGCATGGATTATTGATGGGATATGCTCAGTCTGGAATGATGGGCTCTCTATTTGTTTACATAAGCTTTATTTTGAATAACACCAGCTATAAATTAAAAAGCAATATATGTGTCACACATTTAGGCAAAATGGGGAGGAAAAAAAGTCAGCTGCGGTTGCAAAAACAACAAAGAGATTAATGTGTTTTAGAATATTTGCAGAAATATTAGAGGCAATGAATCAGGGTTAATGGCAGAGAGGAAACACTTTAGAATGAATAATAACCACCAAACAATTATCATGCAGCATACAAGAACAACAACTTAATTTATTTTTAACAGTTAAAGATCCATATGTGTCACTGCAGCCAGTTCTCAAAGCGTGACTAAACCAGATCGATGATGGAGCTGTTATGTGACTGAATGCAAAGCAATGTGAAAATTTGCAAAAAGAAACAGATTAGATTCAGTCTGGGAAAATCATGCAACTGCATGCCTGCAAAGGGCCTGTGATACTTCAGTTCTCAATTTTGGTAACTCTCCTGCAAAATAAGAAAGTAAGTCTTTTGGTCAAAGTTTCATCTAAGCAATTATTGTACATTTAATAAATGTATATAATTCTGTACTAAGGTTTTATTTGATTGTATTTAAGTATTTAATGTTTATTTTATTTATTAGTCATCTATTGTAAATGCGATAAAACACATTGGCTGACTATGGTTGTCAGTAAATATGCTTTCACAATACATTTTGACTTGACCTAAAGAAAAGTAAAGAATAAAATCAACAAAATAAATTTAAATATGAACAAAACAATAAATCATAAATCAAGATCCTTAAAAAAAAGCATTGCTGGCATATAAATGACCAAATCTCTAATCAATTACAAATTATAAAAACAGACTATTATTTAGAAGTTTAAATATTGATCTAATGAAATAATTATACAAAATGAAAATTGTTTTTTTGTTTAAAGAGACTTAAAATAATTGATAACAAGAGTGGTTTTGTTAAGTTTTCTAGTTGACTTATTTTGGAAATACAGATTTGTTTTTCACCTGCAATCAATAAATTCTTGTTTTCAGCTGCTGGTTGGTTTTAGGTATTAAACTGTTAGCAGTTTAAGCCAAAAAACCTAGTGCATTGTTTTTAAACAAACTCTAGAACAATCTCCCGTTTATTTGCATACTGGTTATTGAATACTGGTTCTGCAGCAGAAACGTGAATAAACTGATCCATTTCCCTGTTTTTAGAATATTTTCGAAACAAGACTAAAATGTATCCATTCCAAAAGCTGACAACTACATTTGGTCTCATATCGTTGCTGAAAAAACCGATAGATAATTTCACAATTATAACTGATCCACAGTTAGAAATACACTCAAAAACATATCTGTTAGATTTATTGAAATTGTGTCAACTGGTTCCAGTCAACTGAATTGAATATATGTAACACATTTACTTCACATCTACTTTAAAGTAAATAAAAAATAGCTTTACATTAACTCAAGAGAGTGGAACCAGTTGACATAATTTAAGCAAATGTAACACGTCTGTTTTTTGAGTGTACGTAGGCTCAAAACCTCCTTCAATATAGATTTGTGTTGTATTTCTAGGTGAAACATTGTAATTAAATATACAGTAGTAAACCAAGAACTTCAAAAAATTAAGATATAAAATGTTGCACTCTTCAGCTCCATATGTATCTTTAAATTTTTAATAAATCATAAAAATGCAAAAGAAGTAAAGCTGTATGACACATTTAACTTTTTTAAGCTTGCTGTATAAATTTTGACAGAATTATTCTTGTCCTTTCATCTCCCATCTGCTATCACCAGCAGTCTTCAGCTACACAGCATAAGCTATTAACCCATTAGCTAATGATCATGGACTGTCAGGTTCTACGCTCAAGTACCTTCTAAAGTAACGGTGCAGAGATAGAGGTGATTTAGTCGGGAATAAAAAATGAAGAAATTGCAGCCAGAGATGAGATAAAATTTGTACACTTCTAAGAAATGAAGTGCTTTTGCTTCATCGTCTAGACACAATCAGTGCTGGAATAAGATCTTTGACTTGAAAGTTACATTTGGTAAAAAAGTGTGTTAATAGTCTGATGAATATTTATATGCACCATGCTGTGAAACAGAGTTTTCCTGCCAGATGAGCTTTCCTGCTCTTATTTAATTGTGGCTATAGAGAGGGATTTCTACATGAATAATAAATTAATATGCTGTAATAATTCTGCAAGACAGTAAACACATCTCAAACATACATAATTCATATATTCATATATATATCATTGAAAATTTATTATTAAAGTATTATCATCTGGTCTCTAAACAAATACAAAAAGCAGTACACAATCTGTCAACTTGTACTTTTCCATAGATTAATTTCCATAGAATTTAAGTTTGTAAATTTTTAGAATTGAAAAAAGTGAGAAAATTAACAAACTTGTTATGTCCCCTGTGTTTTGGGGGTCTCTCTTGTTCAAAGAGACTGTTTTTCAGGTGATTTCTACTTTAAGCAAAATGAAACGAGTTAAATTTTTTTGGTTTATTTTTACTTTTTGTGTTTCATCTTGTGCCACTAGATGGGAAATTATAAGGTTTGAAACATAAGAAGATTTGGGATCTGAACCCAGAATGTCTTACACAAATCACAAAAACCCAGGGAAAAAACGGTGCAGGACTGCAGTACACTTTGATACAAACAGTAACATATATGTTTTTGTTTAGCTTACCCAAATGTTTCCATCTTGGTGGTATGGTTTCCAGTTCCTTCCCGTGTCACTGTAGAGGAGGCGGTACTGCGTCATCCAGTCAGAGCTGCTGTAGCGACCCTGCGTTGCTATGGCGCTCACCTGCTTCCTGGAACCGAGGTCCACCTGTAGCCACTGGTAATGGTCACTGTCCAGAGGTGACCATCCACCAGCACCTGTAGAGTCAGTAACATTTTCTAATGAGTGGCACAACAAGGGTTCTCTTTTTTGAATGTGCTGCATCACAGTGGGATACAATGGCTCTGCACTGGCTTAAATAAATAAATAAATAGATATTAACTAGCAGGAAATGAACCCAGCTTCTGCTCAGGTCACATCAGTCTTCGAGCCCAAGGCAGCAAAGACACAGCATGATGCTGCTATAATGGTATTTTTTAAAGAGAATACAGTTAGAAGGATGTAGTCCATCATATTATTGATGGTCAGCATCCAGCAGAGTGACCCAGGCATTTGCTCCAAGACAGATTCTTGCACAGGAGCGAAAATAATTTAAGAGTATTTTTTGTGCAGCTTTGGCCAAAACTCAAACTGACTATAAATATATTTCGAAGTTTCCCATCAAAAGAGAGCTCCCATAGAGGAGTTCAAATACAGCTTTAGTGCTATTGATTCTAAATGGGTTCGAGACACCTGTGACATCTGACTATTTTGGAAAAAATAATGATGCACAAAATTTATTGGAACATGTTCAAAACTCAAGTGACAAGTTTTTACAGCTCATGCAAGTAAATTTTGAACCACTGCAACGGTTTCCATAGATAACACATTCTTACTCCTATCTCGTCACATACTGACGCTTGTCCAGGCTCCCTCTGGGGTAACCCCCTCGCGTCAGTTATTGACGCACCACGTAGGGTCTTTCAGTTGGGGTTTGTGGTTAATATTAGAGATCGGGGTTACTGGTTAATTTTAGGTAGTGAGGTCAAGGATAGGATGTCTAGAAATAACAGAAGTTAAATTTAGGGTTTGGGACGGTTAGTTTCTGTCCATTTTCCACACTTTTCAAAAATATGACAACGGACGACTCCTCCTTGTTCTCATCTCGTCAATAACTGATGCAGAGGGACTCTTGGACAAGCATCAATATGTGACGAGTTGGGAGTGAGAATGCATTTCCATAGATGTTGGAGACGTATCTGCAAATTTTGTTATAACAAGACGCCAACATTTGCAAGCCAGTGAGACTTTACTTTAGGATTAATGTGCAGCAACTGATTTAAAGTTAAAAAAAAAAAAAAAAAAAAACAGAAACAAAGACAAAGTGAGAGGTAGGGAGTCCCAATAAAGTATAAAAGGAGTGTAAGAAGAGCACTAAAGACTGGAAAAAAGGGACAGGATGATAGTCATATGATAAAATAGAAAGTGCCAGAGTTTGTAAAGAAGAAAAAAAATTCTATCTTATCCAATTACAGAGCCATTACACTTCTGCTCCGGAGTTGACAGATAACCAGGCTTGTATCAGTAGAAACGTCAATATCTCAAAAAGCCGTTGCAGCAAAGTGGTTCCCTTGAAGGGATAAAACGCTATCAAAAACGGGAAGGGCAGAAGGGAAAGACAGGGTGGGTTGAGGAATTGGGTTTGAGAGGGACAGGGACTTAGTGATAAGCAGAAATACAGCAGAAGATAAAGATTTAAAACACAAACTAAGTGGACATTGACCAAGGCAATGTGGCACTTGTAAAAAAGAAAGGACAAAGTGATAGAAAGAATGAAGAACAGTTACTTGTGATGGGATAACTTGCAAGAACAAAGTCAGCTAAATGAAAGTAAGGGAGACCAAAAGCAAGTGGAAGGTGAAGATTTTATACATCAGGAGAGCCAGGGATGAGATGTGCACAGATTGGTTGTAAAAGACATGGAAAAGTAAAGCGCGTGACGGATAAAACCAGAAGCTCAGAATTTGAAGGAACTTTGAAGATAAACTGAACTCATTCAACCTTCGAATAGGATGCTGTCAGTGGAGAAGTGAGTTAAAATGAGCACAGATCAGGTAGCAAAGATTGGAAAAGTCAAAAGATGCACCGACTGTTACAAAAAAAACAGAAGAAGAAATGAGTAAATTGCAAACATATTAAGGAGGTGGTGAGGCTGCTACAGGTTTTCTGTGATGTGTACATGAGAATGTTGGGCTAAGAAAACAATCAAATTGAGGGAGCTCCTTTTTGTACCTGGGCTTTTTTCCAAGTCAGTTTATATTTCATGACAAATAAATCTTAATGTAAAGGGACCTTCTGGTTTGCTCGCAGTAGATCCAGTAAAAGCTGTCCCAGCTGACATGGCTTTTTTTTTCTCTTCCAACCCCCACCTCTGGTGAGAGTTGCTTAAGTGTACACTTTTCTGCTGTTGGCTAGGAAGGTCCACAAAGTAAGAAGTTAGCAAATTTTTACTCCATCGTTCAGGGCCCCCTTCATACGTTCACTGCTTGTTGGTAGGTGTAACATTTTCCAATCTGACATATTTTCAGCTCTGCAACTTTACCGCTTCACTGATCACACTCACACCACCAATGCCAGGTCAGCATACACTCAAATAGAAAGTTCTGCCTCAAAATAAAAAAAACCTCTGTGCTTAATTGGGATGTGCGGCCAAAACACATTATTGTATTCTTTTATGAAGTTCTACATCTCAACAACTTCACATTTCTCCTTAGGGTTGTCAAACTTTCCAGATCTGCTGTTTACTGTTTTGATGTCCTTGGACTTTCCAACCAGACCGAGACACCTGGTTCCCACACCTGCTTTGTATTCCAGCCTTCTCATCCGTAACTAGGGTTTGAACCTGAATTCACCCGTCTCGTGGCACCTTGTTCCTGCTCAATTCCTGTCAAAAACAACATTACAGCCACAAGAGTATGGCTGCTGTTGTTTTTTTAACTGTGTCGGGATTTGTGTGTCTGTGTGCATGTGTATTTGTAAAAAAAAGTGCTCCATAAACTTTTAAACTACTAAGAAGGCTGTTTAGCAGCAATTTAACTGTTGTGTGTGTACTTGTTTTTGTTACCTATTTAGGACCGTTTCTGGTATACACACCTACCTTGTCAAGACTAGTAGTCCTAATGGGGACCGAAGACTGGTCCTAATATGGTGGAACTTCATTTTTGGGTTGGGGGTTCAGTTTAGGACTAAGGTGGGAATTGAGTTTAGGTTAGTTTTAGGGTCAGGTTACCTGTGAGGTTAGCCTTAGGGTTAGTGGTCAGGGTTAGGCTATAGAAAATACTGGAAATGAATGGAAGTCAATGAACGGTCCTATTAAGGATAGAAATACAAACCTGTGTGTCTGTTGTTACATCAACTTCACTATGCAAAGAATCAGTTTGCAAATTATTATGGACTGACTGACTGTAAGTAATATTTGCAGCAATGAGAACTTAGGTAGGAAAAATAAATTATCACGTGGCCACACGATAATAACGCATTTCCACACAATATAGCTAATTTTTGCATTCATTTCCATGCAGAGACTGCCAATTGTTAACCTGGACAAGTTTGAATTAATTTCATGTTATTCTAATCTAGGGATGAATTACAATGACATTCAAATAGGTCACTGACCACATTCACTGCATTCACGTAATACACTCAATTACACATTGTTAGGAGGGATTCATACCTGAACGTGAGTATTTAAGTGAAAGATAAACCGCATTCATTCATATTGTATGACATGACTGAACAGCGTTTTGTAACATTCAGGAACACAGTAAAAATCTGTTTCCCGACACTCAACTAGGGTGTTGAATGCAATCTCAAAATTAGCCCATTAATCTTTGAAATATTAGGCTATACTTTTAGATTGAACCTCAAGCAGACTGCAGAAAATTATCTCGTGGCCACGTAATAATTTTTTTCCTACCATGTCATCGGACGGGCTCTGTACTTATGTGTCATGTTGATGTTAAGATAAAAGAAAATCCAAACGTATTTATTTCGTGCAAAATCATCCTGTTATGAGAAGGAACAGGGTTAAATCCAAAGTTTTAAACAAATGTGTTGTGCAATGTGTGGTGCTCGCTGTATGTGTTGTGGATCATTTACAAACACGTCAGATTTGTTAGTTAAAGTCATTATTGTGTTTGCCCATGTTTATTAAATGTAGTGGTCATCATAAATAGGGGGAACTACCATACCATACAATACCATACCATACCATACCATGCCATACCATACCATACCATACCATACCATCTTTAGTTTTAAAACAATTTAAACAAACACAGGATCAAAGGACTTTACAGAATAATAAATACAGCAGTCACATGACATAAAATAATAAAAACACTAATAATGCCTAGTGGTTCATTACATATTTTGCTAATATAACAGACAATTAAGCACACGCACACTCAGGGGCAAATTTTATATTTCCCTTTCACTGTCAGTAGTGGATGACAAACATTGTTATGGCATTCATTCCATGACTAGTTCTCCCAATCTAAGCCAAAGAGCAGCAAATGTTGTCTTAAAATCAATATAAATATATATTTTTTCCCGATGAAAACACACTTTAAAAGGGGTAAATGAAAGGACAAGGGTAAAGGTTAGGAAGAAGCCATTGAACAGGGAGAATGATCTTGTGAGGTGCGAGGGTAATGGGTTTACCAAAACATACCAAGGTGGGAAAAAAAAGTGTGGAGAGAAATGTAAGTCTAAGAAGTCTTGGGAAAGGCATTTGGAAATTATTCTTACTACAAAATGAATAAATAAATAAAACATTGTAATTAGGAGAAAAACGGGGAAAACGTAGGATGACACAAAATAACATATGGCCCTTTATTTAAATAAATCTGCACATATATATATATTTTATTATTACAAACAGTTAACAGAAAATGTATTGTACTGGATACTGTGAGGGAAGAGAGAATGTAAGGTGAGAGTGTGAGTGAACAGCAGCAGCCAAAAGCCAAAAAAAGAGAAGGGGGAGGCAGGAAACATCAGGGGGACTGTCACTGTTCTCTCGCCTGTCACAAACACAGATGTTCAGGGAGGAGAGGAGGAGCAGGAGGAGAGGTGAGAGAACACGGGAGCAAAGAAGGTCAAGACACCCCATCTGAGGAAAAGACACAGAAATGGAGAAACACGAGGAGCAGAAGGAAAGAAAATCAAAAGCTAAAACTCACAACAAAGACAGGAGAATATGTAGTATCAAACAGTAAAACCAACTAAACAAACAAAAAGTGATAAGCAAACAAACGTTCCCCTTTTGAAAACAAACCAATAGATTTGGAAGCACTTTGATTATATATAAGTTTACCCAAAACCTAATCATCTCAGTACATACGTAAGCCTAAACCTAACCTAGACTCAATTCACAACTTGGTCCTAAACTGAACCACCCCACCCAATATCGGCATTCGTATCAATGGGGACCAAAACCATAAGGAGCATCGGGTCCCCACAAGGATGTGTTTGTCTGAAAAAATTATCCCTATTATGTAGCAAATACGTGTCCACACACACAGATCTCCCGAAGTACATAGGGAGGAAAGTCTCCAGTGATAAACTGCTATGTGAATATCTCAGAAACCCAATGTGAAAAAGGAAAACCAAGACGACCAATCATGAAAAGATAAGCCCCTGCACGGCACGGCATGTACCTCTGGCATTCTGGGGAAATGTCTGATATCAAGCAATCCCACAAGTGAGAAGGTTGGACTGAAGGACAACACACAGGAACTAATGGCAGCAAAAGAGCCACAAAGGAATCTACCATTGATGGGCCCAGGATGCAGGCTGTGCAAAGATGCCACTGAGACAATCTAACATATAGGATATAAGATGCAGGTAGAAAAAGCAGACGTGGAACACCACAGCCAAATAGCTGCGATAGTGTACAGGAATATCTCTACCGAGTATGGATTGGATATCCCACAGTCAAAGTGGGAAACTTCACCAAGTGTGGCAGAGAATGGCAGGGCTAAAGAACTGTGGGACTTCCAGATCCAGACTGATAAACAGATGATGGAATTGCTACAACTTTCACCACTGCCTTCTTCTCGACCAAGTGACTAACACCAGGAAGGAGCATGTGAAGCTGGAGAAACATCAGTGACTGAAAGAGAAAATTAAGTTATGGAGAGTCTCAGACTCGGTGGTGTCCAGCAGGGTGCAGTACTTGGAACAGCTAAGATACTGAACAGAACCCACAAGCTCCCTGGCTTCTAGGTGAAGTGGTAGCAAAGTAAAGTAAGCTGGGTGATTGTATGTTGTAAATATATCCCTTGTAATACAAAAGACTTTAGTGCAGACTCATTCGTTACCTTTTTACAAAGTACCTTAAATTTCTTATTCACTGAGACCTGTGATTGTTTAGGCATTATAAATCAAAGAATCAAACATTGAAAGTAAATGTTGAAACTATAACCTACAGTGTTTTTAATAAAATGTCTATACCTAAAGGTTTTTAAATAAGTTCCAATAGTTGACAGTCTTTGGAAGATGTTCATGTTTAATATGATTCATTTCTTAAACACATACCTGGGTCATTATTAGGTCAAATGACCTAAAATCTGTTAAGTCATAATAAAATAAAATAAAAATCAGCTGCCGCTGTGCTGTAAATTATTACCCTCTAATGTTGGTATTTTCTGACTGCAAAAATAAAACAACTACAAATGCCGTAAATGAGGAAAAATTGTAAATCTTTTCCAAACTAAAGAACAATATATGAGTTATGATGACAAAAAACCTGGTACTCATAAACACTGCTTCATTGTGTATTATTAAACAATGATGCTAAAACACAGAGTATAATCAGATACTTTCACACACATTAGTTCTAAGTGAATCCAAACATAATTGTTTATATTTCTACATACAGATTTTAAGCTGATTTTGTTTCAGCATTATTGAAACAAAATCAAACAAGCGGGTTCCTTTGTAAAAAATATTGCAGAAAAACAAAACCTGCAAATGATTGGTTACATTTTCTGTACTTTATCTTACCCATCTAAGTTTAAGAAACTGTTTCGTCACGCCGCATCACAAGCAAAGATATGAAAGCTCCCTTTTGTTTGCTTTCAACCTGAATCAAAGTATCCACCTGCGTCAGCTAAGACTCACCACTGGTTTCTGTTTCCTTTGTTCGTCTTTAGGTTGTAAAGATGACTCCTTTTTTGTCACTGACAGCAGTAATCATAGCTTCCTTCACCAAAGAGTTCTAAGATTTGTTTTGTGTAGTAAATAAAAGAATGAACAAAAAAAGGAGGACTGAGCCTGGTGGAGATTGAATGAGTGTGATGATAATGAAGAGAAAAATATTGGTAACTTTAAAAGAAAATGCACAAATAAAAAAAAAATCTACAAAATCACCCCAAGAGAAAAGAAAATCAGAGATTTAAGAAATATTTTATAGGTGTATATACAGTATGTGTGCCATCATTGATTTCAGGAGAAATGTAGCATTAGCTTCAATTGCTAACTCCCCTAGGATATGAAAAGAACCATTCACTTCAATATGTTTCAACAGAAAATGACTGCAATCACCATGAACACAGCTACATGTCTTAGTTTGTTTCATCAATAACTGGACAAACACGACTAGTATCGAATTACAAAATAAGCCAACAAGCTCATTAATGGATTGTAGTAAACTGAAAAACATTTCTATTATAGCAGTGTTTTACACAGCTAATCACATGAGCACCCTAAAATTAGATTTACCTGTTAATAAAGTGTTACATTAGGGTTGTTGTGCAATAAACCTATAATTATTTCATATAATTTTAAAAAAAATTTTATTCAAGAGTAGTGCTGTAATACAGATTTATTTTATACAAACTTTTTTCTTTTTTTATGTCTGTCAGAGTTTTTTTGAAAACCAGAGTGGTGCATATCATGGATTTTTTGTTTTCTGGACTATCATTGCATATTCTCTTCACATAAGAAATGGAAATAGAAATAAAAATAAATAAATAAATAAATAAATATCTGTCCCAGATCAAGGCATGCTTTCTGCACCCTCTTGCATTTTGGAGAAGAGCAGGTTAAATGTTGTAGAACTGTAAGGTTTTCTTCTAAATGTTTGCATCTTATTCAAATGTCTGTGAGCTGTCAGTACAGAGAGTGACTGTTTGGTTAGCAGCAGAGTTTGAGGCTCACATCTCCCTTTGCAAGGGCATTGAGAATTAGAAGGATGCATTCTGTGTTGCTCCTGTTCTGTGTCCATAAGGGTTGTTCAAAACTTTGGTGAATTAAGACCATTTTCAGAGCCTTTCTTTAAACAACAGCTAAGAAAGCACAAAAACATACAAGGATTTTAATAATTGCTGCCACTTTGTGTGAACAGTTTTTGCATCACTCCAACTCTTTCTGGAAACTGGAATATATTAGTCTTTTATCCCTTGGCTTATTTGGACATCCTAACATTTGCAGGCATTACAATATATGGAAGGAACATCAAAGCTGGTAACATGACTATAAATCTAGTCAAGATAGCATACAATAAACTTTGGTCCTAAACACAGCCAGAACAAAGATTTTTATGCTGTACTTATTTAATAAATTTGCAGTTTGCTCTCCCTGGAAACTGCATTTTCAAAATGATCACATATAAGAACATTTTAATGAGAACAAAAAAATAAAGACAATGACAGATTATGATGTTTGAAAGGCTTGTGATTACCGTCTGCAGCAAAGAGACAGTTATTATATGAGGACACAATTTGGAAACATATAAGCACAACTGTGCATGTGCACATCATTTTGTTCCATGCTTCTGCAAGAAAATGCAAGTCGGAGTTATCATTTTCAGTAACCACAACCACATTAACAGGAACTATAACATTGTAATTAATTAAGACTTGCGGCTGCTGGAAAAACATGAACAGAGAGAAAACAGCTGGTTGGCCCTCTGCTGGTACTTCATCTTTCTGTCATGGAGCAAAGGGAGTGGATGGAGACAGTAATTTAATTAGAAGACGATCGTCATTATCGATGGATGACTGCAATGGCTAGAGACATCAAACAAGTTTGCAAAATGAGCGAGAGTGAAAAGTAATGCATATAAAAAAAGGAGGGGGAGTGTGGGTAATAGAGTGGCAAGTCAGAGCAGTTTTCCTTCAGTTGTGGCATAAGCAGTTTTTAAAAAGAAGAGACAAAGTGAAACTTTTTAAGGCTGTGAGGAAAAAATAAACTGAGGCGTGAGAAGTGACAGAAGATAAACAAAACTGATAATGAATGTTGAGGCAAATTAAGAAAATGCAGCGTGGGACTGAGAATGTTACAGTGGGGAAAAAAAGTGTTGAAAAAAGTGAGATGGAGTGAAAAAAGAAGATGCAGGGCAGTGATGGCAGAGAGAGACAAAACAGCTCAGAGGACATAAATAAAGTGAAGAAGAGCAGAAATAGGACAGGAGATCAGAATAACCACATATAATAATTAGTGGAACAATTTTATGCTTTTTTCACATTGTGAAGTAATGTGAAAATGTTTTGGTATACTAAAGATTCACACACAAACAGTTCATCACTTCATGTCTAATTGTCTTCAAAGAAAAGAATAATTTAATGTCATTTAGCGTGTTTGTCTCTATTCAAAGTATAAATGATTTCTATCTCATATAAACTTCTTCTAAAGGAAAACCAAGTGTTGTTGCAAGTCGGCACAGATTATGTTTAAAAGGGGGGGTATTATGTATTCTCCAGGCAAATAGTTCATTTCTATACCACAAGTAACTGTTACCTTCAGTTGTTGGGAAAATGCTATATATATAAAAAAATAAATCTAAATTCCTTGAAATTGGCCTCAGTGTTTTTAAGAACCTATCACCATTTCGGACACTCCCACTTCACAACAATGCTTCAGTGGAGGGGTGACCTGTGGGGCAGGATCACAGCTGCAGACTGAGCTCCTGGGAGGAGCTTTGTGTAAATAGGCGGAGCTTTGTACCAGCAAGTGTTTAGGCAGCTCCACATGGCTACAGGAGATTCAAGGATTTCTCAAACATGCATGAATGAATTAAAGCAACTCTGGGTATGTTTTTGATGAGGGAATGACTTTATAACATGATATAAAGCTCAAAAAATTTGGTATAACATCCCTCCTTTAATATTTATCTGACAACACTATGAAACTGAAAAGCTAACTTTTGGCAAATTGTCAATCATTTTACAACCACAGTCTGACTTAGTTTATGTTCCATTCATTCCTCATCTCTTCTGCCCCTCCTTTCATCTCTTTTTCTTGTTCCTTCTGTTTTAACTTGTATCCTTGTGTACTTGCTCTGACACCACTTCAACACTTTCCCCCTGGGTTTTAAACCATCACAGCACTTCCACACATTCTGTCTATTAACACAGTGCTTTCATTGATTTCTCTGTTGTCCTGTCCTGTCTTCCATTTAAACAGATTTTTAGTTTTAATAAAAATGAAGTTGTGGATGTTGACATTTTACCTGCTGTTATTTATGATAATTGAAAAGCATGTTTTTGTCACTCTAAAAAATACAAACACTTTAAACCTTTAGCAGTTTAGTTCAGTTTTAAATGTTTTTTGTGCATTTCTTACAAATCATAGACCTCATTCTGTTGGAGAACTCTAGTGGCAATACTGGTCTAATGCCAAGTTTTTTTCATGTATTTTAGTTTATCAGCTTTATTTAGAATAATTAAAGGCTCTAAAAACATTTAGAATATATTATATTCCAAAAACAGTTATTCAAACTAATTTTCAGCACCATGAGTGATTTTTTAAATTAATCAAATGTGCAAAATGCAGTTAAACAACTTTGAACTGAACTGATATAAAGGCAGTGTTTTTCTCTTTAATCAATCATCTCCACTGGTCTTTTTCTTGGCTTTAGTTCAAAAAGCTGCACTTTTTTTTTTATTAAACTAAACCAAAAGAAAAAAAAAACTTGGCTCATCTTTTCTTTCTGACACTGTTGAGATATAAAGGGTCTTGAACTTGGAGTAGCAGAAAGAAGCTACAGTGTAGTGAAGTGGGTGGGAGAATGTACATTTGAGGAGGAGAGAAGAACAGCGATAATGTGAGATTAGAGAAGTCGAAGCCATGAGAAAAGGATGGTAAAAAATGCAGACAGAAAAAATATTGTAGTAAAGTGCGAAGAAAGTATGACAAAAAAAAAACAACTAGAATGTGTTCTTGTGTGTGGGGTGGGGGTAGAATTAATAATTAATAGACTGATAGGTGAAAGGAGAGTGAGTAGAAAAAGGGAGTTAGAACAAATGAAGTGTCAAAGTCCTGCTCAAACCTGGCAGAAAAATGGAAAGAGAAAATCAAGCACATAGATACGCTAATATAGTATAAAACAGTGAAATAAATCAACTGACAATTAAATGAATTAGTCTAAGAAAATACTGTATAATTTCACAAATCCACTGTTATGTATTATAACACCCTTTGTATAAAATAATTTACACAAAAAAGTGATAAACAGCCACTTTAGTAAGGAATGTGTTTAAAACCCATTAACACAGAGAGTGAGGCTCCTATTCTGAATAACTATTGAAATAAAATAATGCCCACAGCTCATTTTTGTCAAGGCATTGTGTGCAGGAACATCAATTCTTTCAAGTCCCCCTTTCTTTAATCATTTAAGGCATGTGGATAGAAGTCATTACAGTTATTTCAAAATTTGCAGGAAAGACCTACCAATCAGTGATTGAGATGACATGCACCAGCTGTGATTGGCCAAACTCTAAAATACCAGTGGACATTTACAACTATAAGGCTTTGTTTCACATGAGTGAGCTGTTCCACTGATGTTCTTCCTCCACTGTTTCATATGTGAGGAAATGAAACGTTCCTATCAGGACTCACACCTTCCATGGTGTGGCTACACGGTTCAAACTTTTCTCACACTGCATATTCACTGGGCTTCGTACTGAAAATACTCATTTGGACAGAATGTTGGCATATTTCAAACTGAATCAGCTTCTGATTTAATCTGTTTGTTGTCCAGTTGTGCTTCTCCCTGCCTGCTCGGGCTGGGTGTGGGATCACAGAAAAGGGAGATATGAGAAAAATAAAAAGATAGGTTTCACTGCAGCAGGTTGGGCTGTTAATTGCATTTCATTGATTTTGTGCCTCCCCTGTTTTATAGCACTGGGAAACTGGAGGAGAATAGCTTATAAGAACATACTCATACTGTGGACTGCAGTGATGTGAGTGAGGATGACAGCTGGTGAGGGAGGAAAAAGAGCTGAGGAGGGCCCGGATAGCTGTGAGATAATTTACTGCAAAACACAGAAACATCACAAGAAATATAGATATAATCTCACTAACATGACAAAGTACCAAAACCTTAATTTACAGCATCAGGAGGAGTTTAGATGTGCCTATTCAGCATAAAATATAATAAATATCCAAGAAGTGGATCCAGTACATATTAGAGCAAATATTTCCTAATCAACTTTGCTGAGTCAGCATACATAAATATCATATCAGGATGATTAACTTCTGTTGTTCTCTGCTGTGTGAAGTAACAAATTTGAATGAGACACTGACTGTCCTCCAATTAGGGATGGGTTATTTAATTTAGATTTCATCTGGATCTCACTAGGTCGAGGAAACTAAGCATTTCTGCTGACATTCAAACTAGTGCTGCCAAACAATTGATTCACCGCAAATTGAAATTCGATTGCAACTTTACTAAAGAAAGAAAAGGAAATTCATCTAGTAACTGTACAATTTTATTTGCAAATGTTATATTTGCACGTGGTCCACACATGTCTTCCACGTTAACTCCACGCGTCAACTTTCACACGAGCAAAACTATTTGCTTGTAATCATGTCAAATTCATGTGGTTCCATAAGGAAGTTCTTTTCTTTAATATTTTAAACATAAAAATACCCAGAATTTAAGGAAAAAGTGAGCATTCGGTTTGTTTGTGGGCATAGATTTAAATGCATTCTCTAATTATATAAGCAGACTTGCATCCCTTTATAATTATGTCAATAAAAAAAGAACATATTGCAAAGAGAAAACAACAAAATGTACACTTGTTGGATTCCTCTTCTTCTCTTCTCGCAGGTTAAAAAACAAATAAAGTACCACTTCTGTCCTCTATCATAACTCATTTGATTAAAAACCTCAGATCACCTCGTTTTTCCTGCCAGGTCTGCGTTCTCCACTCAGCTGCAGGGTGACTCCATTAGATGGGAAACTATGAATTATTAATTGTACAAACATAAAGGGGTGTAATTGTCTGTCCATATCTCTTTTAGCTGCAGACTGATGTGGAAATGAGCTTCTGCCTGAGCCACTGAGATAATGAACAAAAACAAAGACTGGGAGTGGGGGGAGGGATGAAGGCCTACAAAGAGAGAAGTGTAGGAAGAAAAGAAGAAGAAAAGGAAAGAGGTAGCGGGTGAGAGCAGCTGTAAGGCACCGCGACTCGTGTCACTATATGGAAACTCTGCCATTTATCTCTCAGTGTGTCATCTGCAAAAATCACTCATAAGGTTGTATGCACATGTATCTAAATTAGACGTTTACTCGATTTTGTTGTGCCTAGAATAAATGCGAACACAGATCTGGACCATGACATCTGTTTATGTGCGAGTGCAAGGGACATTTGTGTGAGTGGACATGTGTGCCTACCTCCTCTCCTGTTGAGCTTGGCATATCCAGGTGCATATCCACTGGAGAAGACAGATGAGCTGGTGAAGGCCGTGTGAGGCAGAGGAGAGGCTAGAGCCTCATCACACTTCTCTGTGGGGAGCGAATGAATGTGAAGACAGAGAGAGATGATAAGGGGGTAGAACAGGACAGGAAGGATGGAGGTGAGAGACAGGAGAGAGAAAAAAAAATAGAAATTGTACGTTTTAGAAATTTAGACACAATGTGTTTGTGCTGAATACAGAATGAAACCCATTAATAAAACACAAACGTTAAATCTCATAGGAAAACAAGTGAATTACAACAGTTTTGATTGTCCTCTCAACATAATAATGCTGTTTAAGGGATGTGTCTCAGTTCAGGGGTTGCATCCTCCTGAGTGCGCATTTGTTGGCCGCTTACGTCGCTGCCCCACGCAGAAGGCTGTACCAATAGGAGGGCTCCATTTCATGCGGCCGACAAACGCAGCCCACAGAATCTCAAAAATGGACGCTGCATCCGAGTATCCTCCCCGGCCAAGGATATCCCAGGATTCATTACACTGACAGCGAACTAAACAGGAAAACAAAGCTGGAGGAGTATTTATATAAATATATATATTTTATATTTTACCAAGTCAGCGTAGTTTGGAAATTCATCACCAACCAAATACTTAGTTTTTAAATGTATGTTTAGCAACTTAAGGCCGTCACACTATAGCGTTTTAGACATCTTATGCCAACTTATTAAAAATCTGAACAACACTACAGACGTCAAAGCTGAAGATGGAATTTAAAAAAAATATAGGTCTATTTTGGACCTATAGATACTGTAATGCTAACAATTAGATTGAATATATAGCTGATATGAGTAAAACAGTCATAACAAAATTTTCACAAGTTGGCAATATACCGCCCACGGTATACTCTCAGTTTGTGGTTACTTCCCCCCTCTCTATAGCCCACCAGGAATTTGAACTTGCATAATAGGCCGTTCAAACAATTGGATTGGTTGTCTTCTTTCGATTGACACCTCTTTTGACCAGCTGGGTTTATTTATAGACTCTCCAGAGCCCAAAATGTGTCCGTGGTACATGTGACTGATTGACTAGAATCGGCCAATCAGCTCTGAGCTTCATTCTGACACAACAGCTGTGTAGCCAATCAAGTTACTTTTTATTCGATATGCAGTTTTGAAAATAAAAAAAAAAAAGTTAATGATTATAGTGTATTTTAACTTCAATAATTAAATACTTGTTACAGTAATAAAAAATATAACTGCTGTAGTTAAAAATTCAGATTGAGCTTTACATAGAGACAAGGCTTGGGAATTTACTTCAAAGGGTTCAAGAACAATACTTATTATTGTGATAGAATAATAATAATAATTTGGGTTAGGGTTAGGCCTGCAGGTTAACAGGATAAAAAATTGTAGTGTGACAGAGCCTTCGGCTGATGAAATTAATGCTTCAATGAAATGTTAAGTAAAATGCAATTACAAGTACTGATACTGGAGCCAATTTATTTATATCTTTTACGTATAACATTTTAATTGTGACGTTAATCCTCCAGTGATAAGACTTGTGAAGACATGTCCTACAGCATGTGACAGAAAACCGATCACTATGGTAAACATATGTAATGTGAAGGCTAGGCCGCCACATTTCACAGATGTTTTATGCAGCCTACGCTGAATGGTGTGGCCTACGTGGGCCTCGGTCTGAGTGGGCTGCAGCCCCTGAATTGAAAAAATGGGCTAATATGTGTGCATTTCATTCTGAAAAAGGAAATTTTCTACAACTTGCCAACCTCCCACCAGATCAAATGGGTTCACATTTGTTTTTGCTGCGAATCAGCCACAACATTATGACCAATTGCCTCAACACCGGTGCAAATAAAAACATCAAAGCTCTCTAGAAAAAAAAAAAATTAACTAGCTGCATTTCCACTGACCATAAAAATGCGCAAATTAGAATTGCGAAAATAAATTTACTTAATGGAAACGTGCCAATTTCGAAAAAACTTAAGTTTGTCGACAAAATGGTTTTGCGCTAGGATATGGTTGTTTTTTGGCCGTATCAAAATTGGTGAATTTTGCAAAACTGTTTCCCAAAAACGCTGCATGCGTAGTCACTCCCAAGTATAAAGGGCTTGTCGCTTGAAAGCCGATAAGACGTCGACGTCTCCTCTGATGGCTGAGATGAGCGCTAGTGCTGTGGTAGCAACATGAATAAATCTCATGTAAGTGTTTACATTTGTTGCCCCCATGTTTGTAATGACTTATCGCAAGAACAAAAGTATTCACCTGTGATTTTGATAGCTTTTCCTACTTAATGGACACACTGCAATTGCGTAACTGTGTTTTTTTGACATTAACAGAATATGGACAAAATTTTGCGCACATTTGCAATAGAAACGCAGTTAATGTCACATTCACCTCATTTTCCAATACAGGTAGTGTTATTCAACTGGTGGCCTAACGATCACATCCAACCAGCAGGTGAGCTCAGACCAGCAATGTGTTCATTTTCCACATGCCAAAAAATTACACAGACCCTACATGAGATATATACTCTGTGTTGAGGACGTTAGTTAATTGCATCATAAAAATAAATATTATACATTGCAAGTCTTTTACTATTGTGCAGTTCTTTTATGATTATTTAGTCCATATTTTTCAATTGAAGGGTGTCAGGATTTACTTCCTGTCACAGGTTACAGTTCATGTCAATCCAACAAACAACATTCTCCAACTTCTTTCCTGTTTTCAGTTGTACCAAACACACACACACACACACACACACACACACACGCCCGGTCTAGTACAGCTATCTTTATGGGGACCTTGCATTGACTTCCATTATTTTTTACAGCCTAACCCTGACCACCAAC
>JARVJO010000165.1:18569252-18588262 GCA_031762555.1 Cynodonichthys magdalenae | reverse complement strand
TGTGTATGCCAAAAACACTGTCCCACATTGTAGGGAATACCAGCCCGCACACACACACACACACACACACACACACATCTAACGCTGCAGCAACCACTAGTTATGAAATGACAAGAAATTACTTGTATTCTTTCTTTGTTCTGATGTTGAAAAAGTGGACAAAGAACTGATTGGGGTCAAATGTTGTTTCCATTTTTTTTTATTCTTCTTTTTTTTACCTCATTTCTCTTTGTTGTTATTGTTTTCAGTGCCATCATTCATTTCATGAAATTAGTTACTCTCAGCAATTTTTTATTATTTTTTTTCATCTACAAAGCATCATCTCTTTAAGCTACGTTTAATTAGCTTCATGAAAGACCAGAAGCTTGTCTGCACTGGTTAGGTGCTGAAATGTTGTAGAAGGATCCCTTTGTGTGACCATAAATCGGTTTTAAAATGCAGTCAGCTCCTTCATATTCACTCACACAAATGCGAGTCAAGTAATTTACCTGCAGTTCTAGTTTCAGTATTTTTCAGGTTAAGTGGTTCAGATTTTGCATGCTGCTCATAAACATGCGTCGCAGGTCCGACACATACAGAATGAGGAAGAAATGAATAAAATAGGAGAGGGACTTAATAGAGAGCAGGTGGATTTTATAAGAATGGAGGTGTAAAGAAAAATATTTATCAGCCTCTCCAGTTATTTCCTCAGGGCCTATTTACTTCATTGAATGTGTGTGTCTGTTTGTGTGAATGTGAGGTGGAAGAGGGACCACTATGTAAAGGGATTTTCAGGATCAGAATTTAAAAAATGATGACCCTAGCATGGATTATGTACAACAGATGCTTTGGTAAAGAATGTGTTCTTCTTGTAAAACAGAAAGATTAACATTCACTGAAAAGGCCTCTTGAAACTAAGGATTAACACTCGTTAATCAGGCTATAGAAACCCCCTCGAGGCCTGTACTGCTATACTGGCTATGTTTTCATTACATTTGGATACATATTTACCTTCATACAGCTTGACACTGCAGCATGTGTGCATTTCACTGCATCAGTCAGCTGATCTGAACCATCAACAGCTTTTTAATCAGACTGTCTGGAAAACCAACAACCCCAACAAGAACTTTTTCCCAATCACTTCTATTTCATTTATTTAATACTACTTTCTTCATTATATAATGAACAGCAGCAATACAATTTCCCTTCAGGGCTAATATAGTGTGATTCAATTCAGTTCAATTAAATTAGATTTGATTCAGTTATCTTCTTTGTATCTTTGTTTATGAAGCTTCTGTCATAGCTGGTTGGTTTGATTTCTTGTTTCCTGCTCTGAGATGTCTAAGAAATACAAAAGCAAAGGCATTTTTCTTATTTTACGTAGATGTCTTTACCAACATTTTATGTTTGCGGGCATTTTTTCTGTTTATCAAGTCTTAAAAGTAACTTTTTTTATCACAGTGTTTTAGTAGTTTCTGTTCTGGATCCATAAACAGAAAATCCCTGTATTGTTTTATAATGTATGAAACAAGTAATATTTGTTCAGTTAGCTTTCAGCCAGTCTATTGCCAGTTTTTTCATTGAAAAGCAAAAGCTGTTTGTTACAAAAAAGGTCATATTGTAAAAAAATAATGTTCTTTAGCTCTGATCATTCTTTTCTGATCTGAAGTCAGAAATCTCATTGTCTAAATTTAATGATAAAAAGAAAGCAATGGTATGACAACAGTTAGTCAACATAACATTTGAAAATATTGCGCATAACGCAGCCATCCACCCAATTTTTTTCTTGCTAGAGAATACTTTGTGGGTTCTTAAACATTTGACCCCACCCCTCAGTCTGTTGGATATGGGCAGTGACCCCCGTGACCCTGAAAAGAAGACGTGGATACAGATAACGAATGGATGAACTACTTTCTGCCACCTTGTGGTAGAAACTGTTTCAGACTCGAGCCTGTACTGGATGTAAGGTATGAACCAAAGTCTGTGTACTGCTCAGATCATTTTAGAATCATTTTATAATCCCTTTGTGAAACTTGATTTTTCTTTAGATTCTATTTAGCAAACTGTCTGTATTGCAGTAAGCACACATAGGTCCACAACTTGAACAGTATGACCTCCCAGGTAATGAAATATAAATTTATACGTGACAAGAACCATATCAAGTTGTTTTCCTGAACAGTTTATTTTATTACTCGTTAATATTACTGCTGTTACATGACCTGTCAGGTTACAACTGAACATAACAAAAAAGATAAATATTTGAACATACAAGAGAAGAACCACATAAATCAACAAAATCAAACACTGAAAATAAAAGGTGTATTACTCTTTTGTTTGTTATTTATTAAGACAAAAACTTGTTTGTTTTGAATAGAAGGGGCGGGGTTAAAACTCATACTGTGAACAGCCTTTAGGGATGCTGGACACCTAGTGTTCTTTAGTACGGAACCCTCGAGGGGACATGGGGGGATATTTTTTCTTTTGCGCTCCCATGCAATAGTATTGCGTTACCTCAATACTTTTTGCGTACCCTTGCAAAAGTTTTTTATCACTGTTGTGTCTGCCGGTTTATTAATAAATTCACATGCTCACCATTAGCGAGTTAGCCTACTACTTTAATTCATCTTTGGAATGAATATATCACACAGCCATGCATGAAAGTATGTAATATGCCTATATTTTAACTCAGTGCAGCCAATATAGCAAACTTGTGGCAACACATCCTTTTTCGGTAATCAGATATTTAAAAGTAAGAGTCTGATCAATTCAGTTTATACAAAACAAACTTTTGCATGGGTATGCAAAACAATATTGCAAGGTAATGCAAAAGTATTGCGTGGGAACACAAAAGAAAAAAATCCCTCCATGTCCCCGTGTTGGTTCCGTACTTTAGGTCTTATATTTGAAAAATAGTCACTTTTTGAAAAATTGACTATATAAACCTTATCAACATGGAAATCATAAAACTGAAAAATTAATATTCTGCTATATTGGTAAATGAATGTAAATGAACAATTTCAAGTTCTTTTGTAAATTGTAACCTTGAAGTTACTGACAAATACAAGCTTTGTAGTGTAAGAACAGCATAGTCGTCGTTGTTGTAAACCAAAAACGCCATAAAAAAGATTAAGTCTGCAAGGACATTTAAAAAATATGACAGTGCTTTTTCTAATTTATAAGCAAGCCAGATGGGACCAATGAACACGACAATGATACACTTTAATTTACCCTTTTTGATCATAAAATGTATTACAAGATTTTCTAAGCAGGTAAATTGTATATGTGACTAAAAGGGCAGCTTCTGTGTTTCCTTTGCTACTAATTAATCCTTCAGAGAGATGAAAACCACATCTATCAATAATTCACAAATGCATCCCAGTGGAACAGCTGCTGCCTACACACTGAAGCCCCGTGGGACTCAGGTAAAAAGATTATGAAGGTACATAAAGTTGTAAGAGGAATACAAAAGCACGTGCAAATGAAATGTTCTGTGTGCACAATCGAGTTTTATGTGCAAACCACCAGAAATTCTGGTTACTTTGTATAACGGGCGTGCAGCTGGTGAAATATTTGTAGAAAACATTCATGAATTCGGTCCATATGGTCATGAGCTTCAGACTCAAGTGAGAGATCATAGCCACTGATATTTGACGGTCTCAAGTGGAAGGTAGCGTTCTGTATGTTCAGGTATTTTAGGGCAAAGCAAATGACTACAATATCCAACTGCAAATGTCAACCTATTCCCTGGAGATGGAGAGATAGTTTTACGCATGATAGAATGATATGAGAGGTGAACAGAGAGGGGCAGAGAGTGAGGAACAGATAAAATGAAGAAAGAAGAAAAGAAGGCAGACAGAAGATGAGAATGAGAGGAAACTGGCTGTCTACCACGGCTTTCTAAGTGACATTTCCAGGATCAGGTAGGCAAATAACTTGGAGGAGATGTGAGTGGGCTGCCAAAATTTGGAACTAAAGCCATGGACAGATTTAAAAAAAAAAAAAAAAAAACTTCACATCACTGACACATCTATGGTGATAAAGAGAGTTTGAGAAATTTAATGTTAAAATCCAAAATGTCAAATAATAATACATAAAACTGCATTATTGAAAAATAGCCTTGGCAGAGAGAAGAAAAGCTTCGAGCACAAACTCCTAACACAAAGGAAAACGATGGACATCTCCGTTTTATCTGTTTAAATATTAAGGGCAATAACTTAATCAACTTAGAGGGACATTATTTACCAGACAAATATATTTTTTGGAAAATACAAACATTTCTGTCATCATTTGTTATAAGGTAGTTTTGATATTGGGCTGTCAAACCTGGTCTTTCAGTAACACTTGATGCTGAACTTGGTTGAATTTGAGGTTCTTTCTGGATCCACGTCATTAACACAGTGAAAGCTGTCAAAATGCCAAGAGTAGAGATGCAGTCTCTTTAAACTGTGACTCAGTGTGACGTCCTCCTTGTGTGCACGGTGTCGGCGTCAGGTGAAACTGAAAGCTCCAGTTTTTGCCAAAATTTATCGCAGACAGCCAAAAGCAACTATGTTTCTGCTCACGTTTAAGTCTGTTCATTTGTTTGTAATGTTAGCAAAATATCTAATAAACCTGCAGACAGATAGATTTTAATAAAACTCTCAGAAAGTAATTACTGAGACGGCGCAGCTAGCTGACCTAAGTATTGACACTAAATTAATAAATCTGGAAAAATTTGGTAAGTAGCAAAGAATCTGAAAACCTTTTACTAATTAGCAGGCACCTACATTCACATCTCGTCTTGTACACCTGGAATTGCCTGACAGAAACTCCCATGAGCTTCACAAAAAAAAAGCACCATATAGGACACAAATTAACAGATGTTTCACAGCTTAGAGAGGACCTTTCTAATTTGCATGACAGATGGTTGTTTATACCACTGCCAGCGTCTTAAGTCTGAACCAAAATTTACAAAGTAAACAAAAGATTTGTTATCTCTGACTGCATGAGCAGGAGTGAAGTTATTGGTCCTACGATTTGATTTAATTATGATTCATCTGTTAATAATTTCAGGTTTCAAATTGCCCCTCAATGTCTTGCATCAACAAAATATTATAACTACATCAGTTGGATAAATAAAAATCCTCTCAGTGCTTTCAGAAATTAGCTGTTATTGTGAGACGTCTTTGTTTTCAGGACCAGTGAGTTCAGTGTAAGCTACAAGTATTTGTCTCTAAAGTTTAGAAAAGTTCACATCATGTTCCTTGTTTTTCTTAGCAAACTTACTCTGAGAAATGAATAACACACAAGACTTTTCTTTTTTTTATTTTTTATTTTTATAATGACTAGGTTGGTTTCTGAGCTTTTTGTCCAAGTCTGAACTTCTGGGTTCTAATCCTCCACTAACTTTGACATTTTAGTTTTTATCGCAACATAAATTCTGCCAACAAAAATTTTGCTATTAAGTATTTAGAATCATTGTCTATAAGCAAAATATCTCATGAACTACTGGACATGATTTAATGACCCGTTAGATCATTGGATTTACATCTAGACCACAAAATTCTATAATAGTCCATGGCTAAATCTGTTGCTATGCATCCAATGTTTTTACATTTATACATAATTGCACTCTGTTCTCGTTAAATTTAACACATTTTAATGTTTCTATTTTGCACATATTTAATTCTGTACTATTACTTTTTTCTAATGATTCTTAGAAAAAAAAATCACACTCTTCAGGTAAAGTTTCATTGTGAAATGCAAAATAGAACTCTCAGCAAGAGGAAAAGAAAGAAAGAAAAAAATGTCACAAATAAGTTCAAGGTAAAGTGAAAACCAACAGCTTTAACTAATAAAAGTTGTCAAACTTTAAAGTTTTGATTTTCATGAGTCTGTGACTTTGACACTTTAAAGGCTTTTTTACAATTTTTAAACAAAGCAAGCAATCAAAAATCAACTGATAGGTGTGAGGTTAATATTTTTGAAAAGTAGTCATATATTTTTAAAGACCATTTTTTGTCTACCTATATTAACAACACTATGAAAACAACTTTCTTTCACAATAAATGTATTCTTGAAGTTACAAAGTTCACATCAATGCCTTTTAATGATCCAGTTTGCTCTTCGTGATATATTACCCAACCTGCGCTGCTGTAAATTCACAGCAGTGTTTCATTATGCACCTTGGTGCTTGGAGTTTCCACAGGCCTGCTGTGTAATGTAGAGGATAACAGTGGGACTGAATAACAATTATATGGACCTCAAGGTGGGCACCCACTCATTTTCAAGTTACTGACTGTCACGGCATGAATCAAAATGATCGTTTCCCTCATGACAGAGTTTTAGTTTGTCTTAATGGAAGAATTGTTTTTTTTTAAAGAAATAACATTCCAGCTGCCAAGCATATTTTCACATTATTGTGCAAATTACCCAAATGAAATATGAGTAATTGCATATTCTATTACCTATTGTTGTGCAGAAACAAGGCATGCTATAACCTTTTGTGCATTTGTAAGGTTATATTCACATCTGACACATTTGGTTTGCTTTAAACAGGCCAGAGTTTGTTTCCCCCGTTGGTCCGGACATTTTCCGCAGGTGTGAATACCCTCATGCAAACCCTGATGCAGATCAAAGAACCATATCGAGACCTATTTTTGAGGTGGTCTCAGCCCGCTTCCAAACAAACTCTGGTGTGGTTCGCTTCTGGTGGGAATACAGACCGGCCTCGAACCGAACCAACTACAGGAAACATGACTTTTTGGACTTCACGGGCCACCGTAGCTAAGCAATATTAGCCCTTCAGTGTTGATAATGCTAACAATACGCTACAAACAATGAGCTGTTGTGGGTCAGAGGACGTGGAGCAACTTGTCTCCTTTAGGTTGCGGCACGCATTTGACAACGCTGTCCCAAAATTATATCATCGCAAAACCTCCACTGAATGAGCTGCTCTTGATGTTCTTAATAGTCAGTTGTATTAACACCATCTTTATTTCCAGGTTTGTGCTCTGTCCCGCCCCCATCATTTCTGTCCAATTGGAGGATTGACTGTCACCTGCGTGGCTTTGTTTATAAATTAGAGTCCACTTGCAAAAAGCACAATGTGAATGCAAACCGCACCAATTTGGTCCTGACCAAACTAGTGGACCAAAGGACTTTCCTGGTGTGATTACACCCTAAGAAGCCATGGAGGGTGAACTTAGGTTGGGAGTTTTTCAATGCATCATGATGACAAATACTGAGTCACTGCTTGTCTTTGGTATTATGTAACCTGTATTATCAATGCTCTCAGGAGAAAGTAAGCCACAAATGTTTTAAGATTGCTTTCCAAACCACTGAAACCTGATTCCTCTTTTAAAACTCCACATGATTGTTTAAGTGCAGTGCGTAGAGGGTCAGGAGACACAAGAGCTCCATGAGTCAAACTGCAATGAACAATGTAGGAAATGAAAAGAAAAACGTATAACCCATATTTACAAGTTATATTCCATAACACATAAAAACACACCCACATACTGACATCATATACATTTCAAACACAAGAAAAAAACCAGGCTCATGTGCAGGAAAAGTAGGGAGAAAAATATAGGTGCCATGAAAAAGGCTAGTATTAGTTTTAAATAAAAACATACATGCCTGTTTAGGCTGACTTCAGGCCCAAGTCTACCTTGAAAACTAGATCTAATAAATTTGATCAAATTTTCACAACATTTAAAAAAAAACACTTCTTTGTCATACAAGTTTGTTTGAATCTTTTAATGGTTCTTTTATCATCCTGTTCCTTTGCTATGCTTTGTCCACTGTTTCAGGTCTTTAAGGATGCCCTCTTTTGTTCCATTTTTTTTTAGATGTCTAGGGGCAGATTCCTGGTGATGGACGATTCCATTATAGGTGGAGCGCTCCCATTGGTTGAATACCTCAGGAAAAGAACCCATAGTTCATTGAACTAAGTTTAGAGTCCCTGAGAAAGGCTTTTCTTTTTTGCTGAAATGGATTGGGGTTTTACAGGTCACAGTGACCCTTATGTCAGAAAAATTAAAGGATGTTTTTTCATATATAGATTTGCTGTTATGTGTTTGGAAAAAAAAAAGGTCTGTGAACTTTGCAACATTCATATTATGGTTTGTCCTATTCAAAAAGCACATTATGTGTAAAACCCAAGAAGCACTTTAACACAGGCTATTTTTGTATTGAAGTGACTCCAGGAAAGCCAGTGCACTGCCAGGGCGTATTATCTTTTTCTTTCTGGGCTCGAATTCTTTTTTTAAGGTTTCCTTTAGATTAGTTTTCATACCTTAACAAAACAATTTTTGTTTAAAGATCTAGTGCCTAGTTTTAATGGAAGAAGTTGCCAAATGTTCCATGAGTAGTTTGGATCAGCCAATGACATTTGAGTTTTCGTACAGTATAAATTTATTTTAAAATATCCATAGTGAATCTAAACTAGGGGTGTAAATCACCTGCTTTATCACGATACGATATTACATCGATATGTGCGGATGACGATTCAATATTTCTTGATATTACAGTCTGTCACAATACGATTTCAATTCAATTCAATTCACAAGTCTGCGATAGATATAATGCGATATCATATGCCCATCTAACTCAATGACAGTGTTAGATGGGCATAAGATATTGATTCACATCAAGAATATGATGACGATATAAATAGATATTTTCATTTTGCCTCGATATAACTGAATCATTACCCATTCAAATCGATGTATGGATATAGATCAATGCATCGTTACACCCCTAATCTAAACGTCAAGCAAAATTCAAATTAATTTTTGAAATGGTGAAAAACAAAACAACCTAGCATACTGGTTAACAGAATATGTAACAGAAGCAGAAAAAACAAACTTAAGCTTGTCTAAAAATAGTTAGAAACAATTTTTTTAAGCAAAAATACAAGTTTTATAAGAATTGTTTTGAGAAACCAATGACTTGGTCTGACTGTCGAGTCCATAATATTGAACTCTCGTTCAGTTTGTTCAATTTTGCACAAGTGAACCTTCTGTGTTTTAACATTCAGTTAGCCTGAGCAATAACCCTTGTGGGTCTGGCTGTTTAAGCTAATCAATTATTTATCTGAGTAATTAAAGAGGTGCTCACAATGACTGATTCTGTGTGTCAGTAGTAATCCATTGACCCTGGAGCTAGTGCATGGGAGGTCTTTGGTGACAGGATGCCCCCCTGACAAGACTCCTTCAGTGTTTTTGGTGTAATTTTATAAAAAGGGTGGTGGGTGGTATAATAAATATTTAAGTTTTTGTCTTCTTTCACTAATATAAAAGGTAAAGATTAAATTTAGTTGTTTGTGCTTACAGAAATGTGTAAACATATGATGGTTTCTTTAAAATATATGTTTAAACAGAATTACACAGAAATGTTGATGAAATTAAGGTCTTTGCTAAACAATCAAAGATTTTGTTTTCTTCTGTTTTGCATGAAATTTTGAATTCAGCAACAAGATCTTTCTGCAGATAACTACTATTCCAGAGTTTATAAATAAAATATATAGTAGTAAATGAATGAACTGCTCAATAAAAAAATACTGAAATGCAAAAAAAAAACATACAAATAACACCTAAAATCATTTTTCATTTGGCCTTATCTGAGGTTTTCAAAGTTTGCCAAAGCGTTTCTTATGGACATTGCTTTCTTCCAAATATTTGCATTGCAGTTGTTTTTTTTATCCCAGAATTTGGTATCAAATCCTTGATCTTCAAGATTTACTTCTAAAAGACTGCATATGTTCACATAAACAGAATAAAGCCAAAAAGGAAGCTGGTACTTTAGTTTGCCATGACAACTGTTAAACCTAAGATGCACACTTCCTTTTAAACCAGTGGTAAATATAAAATAGGAAACAACATTATTACTTTAAAACATTTTTATCTTTAGAACATTTTTGAAAACTGTTGTAATGTTTGCAGTGTTAATTTTAACCTGAATTTACTTTAAAGTGTGATAAAGTAGAACTTCATCAGAAACCTGATTGTATTGGTAAAGTAGTTTAGTGAATCTTTACTACAAAAGTGGGGACGCAGTGTTTCTATGTTTTCTTATTTCTATACTAGCTCTATCTAAGCAGCTGACAAAAATAAATGAACAAAATCAGATTGCATGTGAAATTTGATCGTACTTGCCCCGCATTATTTACTGTAAAAGGTCAAGACAGAGCTGTGCCTGTAAAGTACCACTACTTCACTTTTAAATCAGGAATGTTTCAACCACTTTTTCTTTAAAAGGTGTGAAATATCATGGTATGCTATTGGGCTGACAGTGAACAAGATGAGTTAACACTTTCTGGAAAAGATAACAAAGAGATTTCACTAAACATGCACTGTGGAATACACCCCTGGCCTGATCAGTTAGACTCGTCTGGCTCAAAGATCTCCCAGCCAGGACTGATCGGCTCAGAGCTGCATGAAGCATGACCTTCTGTCTCCTAGTGATACACTACCAGCAATGGATTGTGTGCACGTGTGCAGCTGAGTGTGAGCACACAGGAGTACAAGATTAAGACTTGACAGAATTGATACAAACTTTCATGTGGGTGAGTTTATGGCACAAAAGATGGCAAGTTTGAGTTACAAAAAGGAAATGAAAAATAAACCAAAACAGAGTTCATTGGCAAAAAAGTATAAAAGTTTGAGCAATGCACAAAAAACAAACTAAAAAAAATTAAAACTTGAAACTAAAACAAAAATGTCCTGATGCATCTCAGTAATCCAGGTAGAAAAATCAAAAAGAAAAAATAAAGTTCTTTTGATAAAACAAAAATGTTTTGATCAGGGCAGCACAGTGGAACAGTGGTTAGTTCCTGAACAGAAGGATATTTCTTCCCCGTTTCCTTCCACTGATCAAAATCATGCATGTTTTCCTGATTATTAATTCTAAATTGTCCCTAGATGTGAGTGATCTCCTGAATGGTTCAGTGTCTCACTTGTACATTTCCCACAGAGGTGTGTACTGCTTATTTAATACAAGTTTCTTTGTTTCAAAGCAGCTCAAATAGAAACACATGCAGTTGTTGCATATTTGTGTCAAAAGAACACTGAGCTGAAACAGTACAATCATAGTCCATCCATCCCTCCATCCATCCATTATCTTCTGCTTTATCCAAAGTCGGGTTACGGGGGCAGCGGCTTGAGCAGGGAAGCCCAGACCCAAACCACCTCAACTGGCTCCTCTCAATGTAGAGGAGCAGCGGCTCTACTCTGAGCTTCTCCCGAATAACTGAAGTTCTTACCCTATCTATAAGGGAGAGTCCAGCTACCCTGCGGAGAAAACTCATTTCGACCCCTTGTATCCACGATCTTGTTCTTTAGGTCACTACCCAAAGTTCGTGACTATAGGTGAGGGTAGGAACGTAGACTGATCGATAAACAGAGAGCTTTGCTTTACAGCTCAGCTCCTTCTTCACCACAACAGACCAGTACAGAGTCAGCAAAACTGCAGAAGCCGTACCAATCCGTCTATCAATCTCATGCTCCATTCTTCCCTCACTAGTGAACAAGACCCCAAGATACTTAAACTCCTCCACTTGAGGCAGAACTTCACCCCCAACTCGGAGAGAGTAATCCACCCTTTTCCAACTGAGGACCATGGAGGTGTTGATCCTCATCCCAGCCGCTTCACACTCGGCTGCGAACCGCTCCAGTGAGAGCTGAAGATCCTGGCACAATGACGCCAACAGAACCACATCATCTGCAAACAGCAGAGATGGAATCCTGAGGCCATCAAACCGGACTCCCTCCGCCCCCTGGCTGCACCGACAAATTCTGTCCATGTAAGTTATGATCAGAATCAGTGACAATGGGCAGCCCTGGCAGAGTCCAACTCCCACTCTGAAGGGGTCCGACTTACTACCGGCAAAGCGAACCAAACTCTCGCACCGCTTGTATAGAGTATGCAACATCGCGATGTCCATGCGATGTTGCAAAGGTGTGTCAACCAGGACAGCCCCACAACAGCCAGAGCCTTGAGGAAATCAGGGCAGATCTCATCCACCCTTGGAGCCATGCCGTCGTGGAGCTTTTTCTATCTCAGCGACTTCAGCTCCAGTTATGGACAGATCAGCCCCTAAATCCTCAGACTCTGCTTCCTCCATAGAAGATGTGCTGGTGGGATTGAGAAGATCTGACAACTATTCCTTTCACCTCTTGACGACATCACTTGTTGTGGTCAACAGCACCCCACCTTCAATGAACACAGTGTTAGTGAAGTGCTGCTTCCCCCGCCTCAGCTGCCGGGTGATTTGCCAGAATCTCCTCGGAGCCAATTGAGAGTCTTTGTCCAAGGCCTCACCGAACTCCTCCCACATCTGAGCTTTTGCCTCAGCAACAGCCAGGGCTGTGGCCCACTTGGCCTGTGGATACTCCTCAGCTGCCTCCGGAGTACCACTAGCCAACAAGGCCAGATAGGACTCCTTCTTCAGCTTGACAGCCTCCCTTACCCGGGGTGTCCAACACCGAGTTCGAGAAGGGCCACCGCCGAGAAGCACTGACAACCAGGTGGTGATCAGTTGACAGCTCAGCTCCTCTCTTCACCCGAGTGTCCAAGACATGCAGCCGCAGATCAAATGACATGACTACAAAGACAATCATCGATCTGCGACCCAGGGTGTCCTGGTAACATTTGTACTTATGGACACTCTTATGTTCGAACATGGTGTTTGTGATGGACAAACTGTGACTAGCACAGACATCCAACAAAAGGAACACCGCTCGGGTTCAGATTGGAGAGGCCGTTCCTCCCAATCAGGCCTCTCCAGGTCACACTATCGTTACCCACGTGGGCATTGAAATCCCCCAGCAGAATAATGGAATCCCTGGCTGGAGCACCTTCCAGCACCCAGGCTAAGGACTCCAAGAAGGCTGACCGTGAGAGCCCGTCCCCCCACCCGAAGGTGTAGGGAAGCTACCCTCTTATCTACTGGGGTAAACTCCAACACACAGGCACCAAGTTAGGGACCCACACCAGCTCTGCACCTCTCCCCATGGGCAACTCCAGAGTAGAATAAAGTCCAGCCCCTCTCGAGGAGATTGGTTCCGGAGCCCATGCTGTTGCATTGAGGTGAGCCCAACTATATCTAGCCGATACCTCTCGACCTCACACACAATCTCAAGCTCCTTCCCCACCAGAGAGCAGACATTCCATCTCCGAAGAGCCAGTTTTGGTAGGCCAGGGTCAGAGCCCCAAGGCGCCTTTGGCTATTGCCCATGGCATCATGTACCCAACTTGTATGGCCCCTCCTGCGGGTGGTGGGCCTACAGGAAGGCAATCCCATGTAGCTCATTAGGGCTGAGCCTGGCCAGGTCCCATGGGTAGAGACCTGGCCAGGGGCTTTCCAATGAGCCCCTCCCCCAGGCCTGGCTCCAGGGTGAGGCCCCGGTAACCCACGTCTGGGCAAGGGATACAGAGTACCTTGATTTATTTGGTCCAAAAGAATTTGTCGAATCATTCTTTGTCTGGCCTGTCACCTAGGAGCAATCTGCCATGGGAGATCCTACCAGGATACCTACAGCATAGCTCCTAGGATCATTCAGGCGCACAAACTCCTCCACCACGATGAAGTGATGATTCAAGGGAGGATTCAGGTTATCAATCACAGTCAGGTTAATTTAAATGAGGCACAAAGCTGAAACGCTGCATTTACTTTCCACCGCCATTTTTTTAACTATCCAGAAAATTATTATCAGTCACTTTACACCAAAAAATGTAAAAAAACAAAAATAAAAATAAAAAACAACAATACATTGGTTCTTCTGTTTCAATGTAGAGTGAGCGAACTAAGCAGATTTTATTCTGTAGAAAACTACAGACAGCAGTGTTCATTCATCCAGGAGAGCTGAAGTGCTGAGGAATACTTTGTACCCCACCCCCTTACCCTACTCCCCACATTCTCTGCCAGCTGTGCTCAGTTTGATAGACAGAGTCCATCACGGGCAGAAATTGAAATAAAGAGATAATCAATATTCGTATATTCTCTCAGTTACAGTACTGGATTCCAATTAACATCAGCTCTTGAGCAAATTAATCCATTCAGACCACAGAATGGGCAAAATAATTTAGAGTTTATTTGTATAGCTATGCAGTCTGTGATATAAAAACAGCTCAAATAAAATATTATTAAATTTGTAATGCAAAAGAAAAAAAAGCACACCGCTGGGGTCATCCATTCAAATCTAATACCGGAAAAATGTTTGTAATTATTTGATGGGAGTTGTCAAAGCATAACATTAATATAATAAATTACAAAAACAAGCACACAAATTTGTATTTCTATCCTTATTGGGACTGTGTTTTGATTTCCATTTGTTTCTGCAGCCTATCCTTGACCTCTACCACCCATAGCACATAGCTAACCTAAGCAACCTTGAATTTCCACCTTTGTCTTAAACTTAACTCCTAACTCACCAATGACATTCCTCCATCTCAAAAAAAGACTTAATGATCCTGACAAAATAGATTTTTATCTTAGAAATGGTCCTAAAAAAGTAACAAAAACCAGGTACACACAATCCCAAGCTCATCCTCCCTTGCATCACCATGATGAGAAACTGCATAAAGATATCCCATGTGTAAAAATGTCTCTGGTACAACATACAGAATTTCAAAGCAACATTTTGTAAAACTGGTGAAACGTGTTCCGTAGGTTAAAGAAAAGTAAACCTGCAGTCTAAAGATGGATGTTTTTGTCCAAACTGCAGTTTTGAAAAGGCTCTGATTAAGCCAGTAAAGAACAAAAAAATAAAAAAAAACTTTTTAAATAGAGAATAATACTAAAAATGTCCACTTTGTCTCCAGTGAATGCCTGCCATGTGGGGCTGAATCAGAGCAATCAGGGAATTACTGGTTGTTTGTGAAATCTGGATGAGCTGCGGTCGTTTACTCTACTAAAGTTCGGAGGAAAAAAAAAAAACCCAAGCCCCTTACTACCCTTCTGTGTGTTCATAAAGATGATTTGCTGCCAATCTGGCAATGGCAGCTCATTATATCCCACCCTTCGCTGCCCTCCACCTCTTTGTTAGTCCTAAACTCCTCCATGCTGAGAAACAATATGTTCTGACTGGCAGTGAAAGACGAGGGCCGTGTTGAGGGTTTGGGAATAACAAAAAAAAAAGAACTTGTGTGTTAAAATCACACTTACATGTGTTGGTTTCCACAATGTCTACATACAAAGGTAAAATTATTGACAAAAATCCATTTCTGGTGTCTAATGTGTCCAATTTGGCCTACAGGAAGCAGCTGATGGGTGGCTACACGTCTAATAAAACTGACAGCTTGGTCTTGACATAAAAACAAATGAGTTCAATTAGTGGCACAGGCTTGAGGCTTGAATAACTTTTGTAACAAAGTATTTCTAAAAATGGTTTAATAATGGCTTATATTGAGCTGTATTTGTGTCTGATTCCTTTTAAAGTGGTAAACAAAAGGTTTCAGTAAGAATTGGCAACTACTAAAAACTAAAGCAAGTTTTGAAGTTATATTTGAAATTACTTATTATGTTAGCCTGGCCATTGTGTAGTTCCGCTTCTAATCTCCGTTCTCTGCTCCGTCTGGGATTTCTCCCATTGACTTGGATTTCTCCCATTGACTTGGATTTCTCTGACAGAATTTCAACAGGGCCAATCAGTGAACAGAAAGAAAAAATGTGAATGAAGATGTGGATTTTCTTTGATGTTAAAGCTGTTTGTAGTTTAGCAATGACAACGGAGGAAGTAAATGAAGCCATTCAGTCTGTGTTGACAAGGTTTCCAAACTAAATTAAATTTGTCTCTCAACGCCTGTAGCACTCAATTACAACCATCCCGTTAGCAGAGAGGTTAATAGTAACTAAGTACATTTACTTTGTTACAGTACTTCGTCATTTTTTTGAGAATTTGTAAATTTACCAAGTATTTTTTTATTGTTACTGTTACCTTTATTTCATTACATTTAAAACCTAAAATGATACTTTTAATTTTTTACTTTAAAATTTAACAATTTAACTCGTTACAAATTAAATATGTCTGAACTCATCACTAAAGGAGTTGTTTATGCACTCTAAAAAGTAGGGATGCCCCGATATGAAAATTTCAGCCGATATCGACATCCGATATAATTATTACTGTTATGGCCGATAACCGATATTTACTGATATTACACAAACACAAAAATTATATTATACATACACGCACAAACACAATTGGGTCTTTTTTTTGATATCATAAAAAAACGACCAAACCTCTGACATGGCTCCCTACTTCAGGTATTCCTGGCTCTGCAGCATCAATATCACTATCATGATCAAACAGATGCTGCTCAACCAACCATTTCGCCTCCCAAAACAGAAACACAAAGCTAAAAAGTGGGAAATCAATATCGGACATTAATATTGGCCCAGTTTTACATATCGGACCGATACCGATATTCTAAAAAATGACCAATATCGGCCGATACCGATATTAATGCTGATATATCGCGCATCCCTACTAAAAAGTGTTGAATCTACTCAATCAAGTCATGTCAACTGGTTCCACTAAAACTAGCAGAGTAAAATTTAAGCAATATACATATTTTCTTTAAAAGAAAATAATTATATTGTTCAATTTACTCACTTTGGTTTTGTGGAACCAGTTTGGTTCAGTAAATTCAACAGTTAATTTCTTAGAGAGGTGGCTGAAATGACTATAAATAGGTTTAAAACTGCACTACAAATCATCCAAACATGATATAATAAGACAGATCATCATATCGGTAACAGTAACAGAAATTAAAACATGTTTTTAGCCAATTAATTTATTAGTAATTTAATTTAAAGGTTTTCTGACCAGTCAGTGTATAGAACATAACAAATTAAGTACATTTATTCAAGTTTTTTCAATCGGCTTATTAAATAAAATTTACTATTTAATGTAGGTTACTGCAGTTGCTTTTGTGTTCATAAAATACTGATTCCAATTAAATGATTCCAACAACCACAAGCACAGAAGTTTCCACTTAATTGTTAAAAACCTAAAAGTTGGTCTGGACTTTGTCTAACAAACAGTATTTGACCAAAAACAAGCACTTGCCTATAAAACTGTTTTGGCCTTGGGCATCTTTTCAAGGAAATGTTGTTAATTAGCAACAGCACAGCTCAGGTAATTTGGTGCTGGCACAAACTATAATTGAACAAATGTAACACAAAAAAGTTGTTCAAAACAAGTTTTGCTGTTCTTTTAAATTAGTAATACAAATACAGTCAGCAAGTAAATAAAGTATTTTATAATAATTTACTTTGGTCCGCCAAAAATTACATTTATCTGTATCAAACAAAGAAAGAGGAGAGAATTCATCTCATTTCCCCACTTGAGAACCAACACAACACTTCTGAAACCACTGATCAATTGTACAAGTTGACACCATGCTGGTGGGATGATAAAGACCCCACGTTTCAAACTGTGATTCCAGACTGAGACATCTCCACCATCAGGGATTTGTCCTTCTAAAGAGTCCTCGAGCAGAATGCTGAATCAGCACAAAAACTTTTGTTTATGACTTACTCTAAACTCTTCACTCACACAAAAAGCATGTGAATTTTCTGAAACTGAATAGTCTGAAGAAGGGATACTTATAGTTTCTACTATTTTATAAATTATATACAGTGTAAGACCGAATACACTGCAAATCCACATGACCACTGCAATGATTGGCTCTCTGCTTCCATCACTACTCCCTGTTTACGTGGGAAATCTCAGCTTTCTACTGAAAAACATGAGTATTTTTTCAAGCTGTGACTGACACCTCTGGGTCCTTGCTCCCTAAAATATGATTAAAGCAACATTTTCACAAAAAACAGGTGGTCAAAATTATTTTTGTACATCATTTAGAAATGTAAAACATAATTTACATTTTTGCAAATTTAAACTGCTGATTAAATACATTTTACACTGCTGTTACTGTCACTCTCGTAGACCAACTTTTACCACTTTTTATTTTAAGAAGCTGCAGTTATGTTTTAGTATGAAAACAAATGTGTTATTTTAGTAAACATCAGAACCATACATTAACGTGAACAACTGGACCATGATGATTCAATGTGACTGTTATTAAAAAATATTCCTGTTCAAACTTTAACGGCTGATCATTTCAAACAGAACTTGGACACCATGGACAGAATAATTAGCTGATATATCTATGGATCCACCTGCTGACAGAGCTGAACGATTTAGTTTTAACAAACAAAGCACCTTGTTTTACAGAACAATGATACAGTATGTTTGTTTTAAACTCACCAAGTGAGGCTGTGCAGGTAGAGAAGCTGCAGTTAACAGCAACTTGAAGCCGAGTGGGTGGAGTTTAAACACAATTTCTATGTGTTTTTCTCATCAGGAAAACATAGCCGGATCACATACCGGCTGACCGGTGAGGAGTAGAGCCAGCTGCTCCAAGCTGACGCCGTTATTCTTTTTCTCTCCCAGTTTTAACTAACATATATGTTTTCTATTTTTGCTCATAACTTCCTTAGTGTTCAAAATATCGCAATGAAATTTTAGGAAAAGATTCACATACTGGTTTTTGTAGGAAGCATCTTGTATCCTAAGAACAAATAAAACCTGTAGCAGAAAAAGTATAAAATAATATTACAAGGCAAATTGCAGCATCAAATCAACTTAATGTGTCTTAGAAAGCAAGGAAATTAAAACAATTCAAAAACCACGTGGGCATCTGTTTTGTAAACAAAGCTCCTCAACCAATGACAGTGAGTGAAATGTGTCAAGTGACAAAAATGAGCGTCAACACACTTTGCTAACATGCGCTATTCCGGGTTAAAAAAAAAAACATACTTTGACGTTTCAAATCATTATCGAATTTTGAACAAAGGCAGATAAAATAATGTTCTTCATGGCAGCTTATCTGTTTAAAGGTCACTAGAAAAACTCAGGTGATTTACTTTGATCCTATTTTCAAATAAGTGTCTCTTCAAAACATATCAACAAAAATTAAAAACTCAAAGACGAGGCTGTAGCTAACTACCTGATGTCAGCACGCTTTGTTGAAATTTGTAG
>JARVJO010000165.1:18552677-18564942 GCA_031762555.1 Cynodonichthys magdalenae | reverse complement strand
TTCAACACAGAGCATCTTCAGAAGACAAGTTGATAAAATAAATTTTAAAAATTTGTATTGTTCGATACAAGGGTGTACTGAACCTAAAGCACTGTATTGAACGGTTCGATATCGATACATGTATTGTTGCACCCCTAATATATATATAAATATATATACTGTTATGGGGGGGGATCCTGAGACACTTTAAATCAAATAGTTACCCAAGATAAATGTGCACACTCTCAAACAACACTGACAGGGATAAGTTCTTGCACCCCTATACCTCTGCTTCCTTAATTGGGAATTTGTGCAGAGGTTTACAGAGCTACAGCAATAACTTAAGATTTAAATAATGTTAACACATCTGAAAATAATTAAGTCCCTGTTTGATGTGTCTCTGCTTAATATTTAAAATATGTACCAGCATGCGCACTGGCGTGTTTCCCACCGACACACACTCTTTCTGTCTATCACAGAGCCATCCTTGTCCTCGCTCTCAATCGCTCGGTGTGTGTGAGCGCTGCGTGCGTACGGGTGTGATTGATGGTGCTGCAGTGGTAATGCAGAGGGAGAGGTTGAGTCAGATCACAGCAACAGTTAATGCTGAGAGGTGGCCACTGAGAAGAGTGACAAAAAAAAGGACAGGGGAGAATGGAAGCGGGGAGGACGGTTTGGGGAAGTTTGGCGATTCACAGCAGAATGAGCATACATTAAAACCCTTGAAAATGAGATGGATAAATCCCAGCGCACAGCTGTAGCTCATAAATAGTAACAAGTACACAGCTCATTTGGCAATGCATCAAATTAGGCACGTAGCCAGAGCAGCAGCCTCGGCTCAACTTTGTGTCGGGGCAGACTAACAAATTCAGCTGATGTACTTCAATGGAAGCTATTTATTCACCAAATACCCTAAGGTGACAGCACACCTGTGATCTTATTGTCAGCTTTATATACTTTAAAGGTTCTGAATTTGTTTTCAAAGGGTAAATAGTTTCACCTATCACAAATTGGGTTAGAAAACGATTTGTTAAACTTGTAAAATACATCTTCAGTAACTAAAACTTTTAGAATTTAAATGCACAAAACAGAATAAGCTAATATTACTGTCCATGCGACTAAAGAAGCAGCTCAGAGTTGAGTTGAATGCAGCAGGGTTTACATTTCTCATGTTGAAAATGTAAATGGAATCTTCTAGGAAAATTTAAGAAATGATCAGAGGCTTTTATTGTGGTCAAAGGTCCTTTTATAACATTTTGCTAAAGGTCAGATTTGTCTTCAAGATTTATTTTGTTTTCAACATTATTTCCAACTTTTTTTCTATGAGAATAGTATGAATTTATTCGATGAAACCAATGATATGTGAAATACTTTCTTTTTTTTTATAATTCCTGCCTTTAATTTTTACAATTTTTTAAAAATCACATTTGGCACAAATACAACAATTTGGGTTTCACACATCAATGTCAGGTTTGTCTCGCAGCAAATATTCACGTATCAGTGGGTAGGCGGTGAGGTGGATAGCTCTAACACGAGTGCTTTCACTTAGCAGAACCTGCAGGAAATTGCTTCTGACCTGTTGTTTTATCTTGGATATCACTGTTTAACTCCGTGGTAAGTCTTGCTAAGACTGGAACAAGCCTAA
This sequence comes from Cynodonichthys magdalenae, assembly GCA_031762555.1. Taxonomy (NCBI): domain Eukaryota; kingdom Metazoa; phylum Chordata; class Actinopteri; order Cyprinodontiformes; family Rivulidae; genus Cynodonichthys; species Cynodonichthys magdalenae. The sequence continues at coordinate 18,563,318 of JARVJO010000165.1, read as the reverse complement.
AGTCTGTGTGCAGAGTTTGACTTTACTTTTTCTGTTTGTCTTCTTGTCTCGTACTGACTGTGAAGGTTTAATCAATGTATTGTTGTATCTGTGGATTCTTCTGACAGGTTTTTGTATTTGTATGGGATTCAGACTTACTAAAGTTGTTGCACAAGTTTTGCAAAACAGTCTAAATAAATAAATCTTAAAAATCAAAGACAATAATGTTTTTGCCTATGTGTTTGTGTGTCTGTGTGTTGGTATTAGCAAAATATTTCATGAAATGAGGACACGTTTTCATGAAAGTCTCAGAAAGTAATTATTGCAAGTGCATCTGCAGCTGATTACCTTTTGAAGTCAATCCAATACAAGATGGCTGCCACAGCTGAGCAAATTTAGCAAACACTAAAATGGTTACATTTAGACAACTTTTCAGACACTGAGATTAAACTTGGTGTGGTAGTAGCTGAGCACCCTTGAATATCACAATAGATCTCACAATATTGCATGATGACATCATATTTATCATTACAAGGTTTGACTTGTATGAAAGGTGGGGGGCAATATGCTTTCCTTTAAGAAATGCTCATCTTTTTAAATTAGTGCTTGCATTGCTAATCTTGACAACCAGACCTGACTTGATCATAATAAAATACCATAGTTGCAGTGAAAAAAGGAAGATTCCCAGGATGGGAACAGGAGAAAGAGAGCAGCAAAAGGGACAACGCTTGTGTAGATTCTCCATTCGAAAGTTAAAGCAAAGACAAATGAAGATTTCAGTTAAAAAGATCACTTTATACTTTACCATTAGTTTTCCGTTGCACAGGCCATTAATAAAAAGAAATAAATAAGAAAAACTTCAAGATAGCAGAAATTGAAAAGAAATGCAGCTTATGGATGTCCACACAAATCTGAACCAGAATCTGTTTACTTGACAGCGTGCTATTCTTTTATTCCAAATTAAATTGTCTAAATCCGACTATCTTTTTTTGCCAATTCTTCATAAAGATAAGCATTCTATCATAAATCATTACATATGTACTTCATCAAATGGGCATGTCAGATGCTTTGAACGACCACACCAAGAAATTACCTCCGTTGGAATATCATTCACTTCATCCACTGTGTGTCTGTGGATGTTTGCGGGTGCTTTAGTGTAAGTAATGTGGGCATGTTGTGCATTAAAGTATGTGGATCACATCCTTGTAATAAACATCTGTCATAGGAATATAGCCTGTGGTGAAAGTTTTAGGACCATCAGACTGCTGAGCAGGAAGCAGGAAAGATATTTGAAACGTGGCCTGGTTTCAAATTAGGATTAAAAAAAAACACATAGCCTTCATGTCATCATGTAAAAAATAAATAAATTCAGCATCTTTTAAAAATTATTTAGCAGTTGCAGTGACTTTCAGTTTCTACTCCTACCTCCACGTATCATCATGACAAAAGGAGAGCACAAAGTCAGTTGTGTAATGACAGGGAACAAAAGTTTACTGGGTGAAGAGGAATGCGTGTCTGCTTGTTGTTTGGAAGCGAGAAAAACAATCAATGACAATTTAAGAAGTGACAACGGAGCTCCTTTTGCTTTTAATCAACGAAACATGATAGCACGGATCTATTCAGTGTTACCTGACTAGTTTCCTCGCTTGGGGAGTTCATTTAATAAGATGCCTAATTAGGGGAGACACAGAAGCACTGATATGTTCCAGGCAGAGACAAACAAAAGTAAATAAATAAACAGACAATGGGGATTTTTAATTTTGAGGTCTGAAAATCTATTGGATTAAGCAGAAAAAAAAAAGAAATCTACCTCACAATGAGAGCCTGTTCAACACAAACTACCTTTTTTCCCCCAGATTTGATGGATAATGTTATCAGAGTTTAAAGGTTACTAGAGTAGGTTATTAAAAATCTAATGTGCTTCAGTCTCGTGTGTGTGATCTGGAGCTGTTCACATATTACAGTGTTTACCAGTGTCACCAGTTTAAAGCCAAAAAAATTGTAACGATTGTTGAGCCTTGATTGAAATACAGCAGTTTTACACAAATGCGGAGCGTTTATTGTTGAATTGCTACAATCTTTTGCTGTGAATCAAGTTATTACAATTTCTAATGAAGTGAAACTGTGTTTGATAATAAAAAAAAATAAATAAATAAATGATCACCAATTGAAAACATGATTGATTTTTACGGGGAAAAAAATTAAATGTTATCAATTATTATTTATATATTATATATATATATATTTTTTTTTTTCAGAAGATTTGAGAACAAAGAGGTTATAAAACACCCACTTTAATGTAGTTTAGGGAGAGAGATGGGATAAATGGCTCTTTGATAGGATCCAGATCTCGAGTTTGTTTCATAGAGCTGTTTGATTTTGAAGGAGTTATGCCATCACATCAAGTGGGTGGAGCCATGCGTTTTGTTAAGCGGAAACCCCTCCCTCTTTCACCCTGAGATGCTGTACTCCACCTCTCTGCCTGATTTCTGTGAAAAAGCGAAGCAGGAGCGGTTGTCTCTGTGGTTAAGGAGGAAAAAATAAAGATATTATGTGGAATACATTTTTTTTAACTACAAACGGCTCTTTACTGACCGCGACTCGGTTCCTATTGTTTGTTGTAAAGAGCCGTTCTCAAGTCTTGTGATGTCATGTCTCCTTTTTTTTATTCAGTGACTGTCTTTCTCCATCTTCTGTAGCTTTCCGGGGTTATGGAGGAAACAAATCCAGGAGAGAAACCCAGACATCCCCCTCTTTCTCAGCGACACTTTCCAGCAAGTCCTGGGTCTTCCCCAGGGTTTCCTACCAGTGGGACATGCTCAGAACACCTCCAAAGGGAGGCATCCAGGAGGAATCCTAATCAAATACCCAAACCACCTCAACTGAATCCTTTCGATGTGGAGGAGCAGCGGCTCAACTCTGAGCTCCACCTGGATGATAAAGCTCCTAACCCTGTCTCTAAGGCTGAGCCCAGCCATTCTACAAAGGAAGCTCATTTCAGCTGCTTGTATCCAGGATACACTTAATATATATTTTGTGTGCATGAGAAGATTATGAATACTCTGCGATCTCTTCCACACTTGTAGCTTCGGTTTCCTTCATGGTCTATCTCATTATTTAGGTCATGACCCAAACCTCTGACCTTAGGTGAGGGTTAGAATGTAGACAGACAAGAAAATCGTGAGCTTAGCCTTTCTTCACCACGACTGACCAAAGCAATGTCATCATTATTGAGGATGAGGCCCCAATCTGTCGATCTATCTCCTGCTTCATTCTACCATCACTTGTGAACAAGATGCCAAGATGAAAAATGAACTCACTTGAGGTAGAGTCCCCCTCGACCCAGAGGGGGCCTTCTACCCCTTTCAAGTCGAGAACCATGGCCTCAGACTTGGAGGAACTGATTCCCATCCCAGCTGCTTCACACTCTGCTGCAAACCGCCCCAGAGCCCGTTGAAGGTCTTGGTCTGAAGATGCCAACAGAACCAAATAATTAGCTTAAAGCAGAGACGAGAGCCTGTGGTTCCCAAACCAGACACCCCCCTCTCCACGACCGTCTTTTGTCTATAAATCTTAATCTTGCAAGCACAACCATGGATTTGGTTTAATTTCATTACTCATTTAGTTTGTTTAGTTAGCTCCGGTAGCTCAGTGCAGTTACAGTTACAGAAATATTCTTGGTTAACTAATTATAATGACATGCATCAATTGATTCAAAGCATTTGAAATAATGAAACAGTAGTAGTTACACATGACAGAGCTATAATGGTTTGCAATTTACTAACCAGTGGTAATTACAGCATATCACCAGTGATGACAGGTATGAGCAATGTGTGAAGGGTGGGTGGATGGAGAGTATAGACACTTTATCACACATGAAGCACTGGTGTCACTGCAATAATGCTGATATTTAGTTGTTCTGCTATTCAAAACCACAACTGCAAGTAATTTGTCATTTTTGGGAAGCAGAGTGCAAATAGAAGGAAAAAATATAATTGCCAAGTTTAAGATTCAGATCAGTAGATCAATAATGAGAAAAAAAACTGAGAAGGCAGGTTTAAAGTAAAAAGAAGCATGTTTCACAGAATATAATGTCGCTTGTTGTCAGTCTTCTTTAGTTTTGTATCTAAATGTTTAATGAAATCTGATCAAGGTTTGCACATCTGATGTCTGATTTTCAAAACACTGAATTATGCAAAATGTTTTCATGTAAGCAGGAATCACGCTTGACTTTAAAGAGATCTGCTAAAGGAGCAACATTTACTCATGATCAGTATTTTTATCAGAAAATAAAAAGCTTTACATTTTCACATTATTATGGTGAAGTAATTTAATTCCAACTAATAGAATAAGACAACAAAAAAGTTTAGGATCCATAGCGACAAAGTTCTACAAAGACTAGCTGTAAAAAGTAGCGAGTAAATTTCTGCAACACATTAGATACACTTTAACAGTTGACTTTTTGTACATGGCAGAGAGTTTAGTCATACAAAGAGCTTTTACAGTTCAATTTTAGAAACCATTTTTCTACTTTATCGCAATGATGCAACGTGTTTATGGGCTACGCTAAATTTGTCCCAAGTCAAAAGATATCCTGGCTTAAGTCATTGAGTTTATTTTTACTACGCGTTACATCAACCCCATCACATTTATGTGTGAAATCATTTGAACCTGAAAGCCTAATTTCCTGCAGGGACGTAATCAGTTTTCACAGCGTAGCACAACACTGACTTGGGCTTCAAACTGTGTCAAAGCCCAACACCTCCCAGAATCCCCGGTTGCTGTCACTCAAGTCATTGCCAACCTGTTGTTTCATAAGTATTGCAACGTCATGTGTAATATCCATTGCTCATTTTGATATCCGTGCATTAGGCAGATGGGTTTGTCTATTTAGTGTGCGTGGGGTTGGTTGTAGTCTGCCGAGTACCCGATTCTCCCACGCTTCCTGTTTAACTGACGCCGGAGCAGATTGTTTATGACAGCTTTCCGGCTGCACACACCAGACTGTGTGCTGCAGGACAGCTTCTATTACTGCAGCACACATCAGCTCCAGCATGTGAACAAACACGCTGGGGCGCACATATAAAAAAAACAACAACTTAGAAATATTAAAATAGCAAATAAAAGGATCAAAGAGAATGTTCATATACATTTTTGTCCACACAAATTTATTTGTTTCACTGCATGAACAAATTTAAATGTTTTGTAAATCAAAATAAATCACATGCACCTTATCATTTTTAAACATTCCCACTGATGTAGCCGTCAAAGACGTCCCTTTTTCTCCAACAAATGTCTGTTCTATTTCAGAGAACTGATAGACTTCAATACGTTTTTTTACTACATAAAGAGTAATGATCAGTGATGCGACCCTTACAACCCCCCACTGGTAGTGGTAGAGGTCCTTTTCCATCTAAGCTTTTTTTAAATAATACATTTTTTTTTAACACAAAGCCACCTCCCTTCCTAAATAAAATAAATAAAAGAAACAACTCAAGTCCCAGAGTCTTTCTGTCATTGTACTTTACTTTGAAAAGGATTATAAAGTAAAAACCATGATCACGGGTGAGCTCAGCTTTACTGACGGAACATAAGCATCCACCTCATCTTTAATCCGTCGAACTGGTGAAAATGAAGGAATAGAAACTAATCACCCACTAGCAGGATTAGCAGCAGGACACTTTGTACACAAAGCCTCTGTTTCATTAAAGGATTTTTATTTTTTAGCTGCAGGACGTGTAATGAGTAAACTTTAAATCACCAGAAGTCTTCGCCTCAGCAGTGTGGACACAGTTTATTTTTAAAGGAAAATAGACGAAAATGGGCAAAGGTCCTACATCATAAAGCAGTAGATAAAATTGGGACTGGGGAACACTGCTTACTTTGCTTTTAAACAGTTTGTTGTTGGAGATAATAGACTGACTAATGGAACCCGACTGGATAGTTGGGCGCAGGGGGTGAGTATTAGGGTGTATTCACACCAGGAAAGTGTTTTGGTCCACTTGTTTGGTCTGGACCAAATAGCGGACTTTATTGTTTTCTTTTCCTTTGGTGCGGTTTGCATTAACATTGTGCTTTTTGCACAAGCGCAGTGTTAGCGTTAGCAACACTGAAGGGCTAATATTGCTTAGCAATGGTGGCTCACAAAGTCCAAAAAGGCGCATGTTTCCTGTGGTTGGTTCGGTTCGAGGCCGGTCTGTATTCACACCAGAAGCGAACCGCACCAGAGTTTGTTTAGAAGCAGACCGAGACCACCTCAAAAACGGGTCTCGGTCTGGTTTGATCCACACCAGGGTTTGAATGATTGTATTCACACCTGCATAAAAGGTCCGGACCAACGAGGGAAATATACTCTGGTCCGGTTAAAGTGGATCAAATGTGTCAGGTGTGAATAATAATGACAATGAAATTTAAAGAGCGTTTTTGCCTATATTACCAATCCCTGTTTGCAGGACTCTATCATTCATTACTCTTAATAGTCAAAGCAAATACAATGTTTCAAGTTTAGATAGATATGAAGACTCTATAAAAAGAAAAAAAAAACATGTTTTTCTTATAACAGTAATAAGAATTAAAATTTGTTTGTATTAATTCACATCATGGACTCCAATTATGTTTCTGAGTACCTCTCTCCTATGCTTAATCTTTCCATCCTTATCTGTGCTCATGGTGTATCAAAGTAGAGTTAATACAAGTCTCAGGTTGGAGCTTGTACAGGAAGGAGAGGAAGATATTAGGTAGCAGAAAGTGAAGCGTGTCAGGTATAGTTCCAGCTACAGTCCTGTTTTTTTTTTTTTTTTTTTACTATTCCCACTCTTCTTTTTTTCAGCTTTATTTCCCTTCTTGTGTCTGTACTTTTCTCCCCCTTTCTCTCAATCCCTCTGGCTTTGTATTTTTAGTGAATTTCTCTTGTTGTGTCAGTGTGACAGAAGAAGATGCAAAGCTGTTCCCGTTGGCAGTGTGGATAAAATAGTTGACTCTGCACTTGTGAGCACAGTCAGAGTGTTGACTGAAAGCAAGACGCCTTCCCTTTGAGGAACTGTGTGTGCGAGTGCGGTGTGTGTGTTTCTGTGCATTTCTGAGTGTGTGAGAGCGAAGGAGCGTGGTACAGACTCCAGATGAGGAGAGAGTGGTGTTAGGCATGAGTTTACAGCCTCCAAAAGGACTGCTTATGAGTTCAGGCAGGTATTAAGTCTTTAAACTGAAAGGGCAGCGTGGCGAAGCAGCAGAAACTTGTCAGTGCGTCTGAGCTGTCGTGATTTTTTTTTTTAGGGGATGGGGTGGCTTTTTTAAAATCAGTTTGCTTTTTTTATTACAAGCAGGAGAGCTGCCTTTAAAAAAAAATCATTGGGAACAATTAAACTGAACTCTTTTGTTTTGGTGTCACAAATTATTAACGTGAATATTCAGATTTTCAAATATAATAGAATTATTTTTCCAACCAAAAAAAATGTCTTTTTACAAAAAGGCCAAGGAGATTATATAGTTCAGACAGCCTAAAAGTCTTTGGAAAAAAAAGTTTTGATTCAGTTAGTACAAATATATTTGACTAATTTAACAGAATGCAAAAGCTTGATAATTTGTAACAATATAATTTTTTAAAAAGGAGCATGACTTAATCATTCTTTTTCCTTGGAATGCTAGACACAGGTTTCTGTACTGAAGGCCAACCAGTCAATAACACCATTCAACTGTTACCGTCCTTGTAAAACTATTGATAGGCAGAACTGAACAGGCACAGTGGAGGTTAGGAATTCATTTTACATTTCTGTTTACATTACATCCCTCAACTAAATCCAAAAAGCCTGTTTGGTTTTTTTGATGTCAAAAAAGAAAGAAAAATAAGAGAGAGAAAGAGAGAAGCTTTTCATGCAGTGATTTGTTTGCAAATTCATCACCTTTTTGTACCGTATTATATATTTTTTTTAACTCTAGTTATTTATTTATAATACGCCATTTGAGGGCAGGTGCAGAGAAGACGGTGGTTAAACCAATTGCTTCACAAACTGAGAGACTGCTTGTGGTCTATATATATGATCCATCTCATCGAAACAAGGATTAAGTCCCAAAGTGGGATGTGGAAAAATAGGCATATATAGTGTTTTGATTAAATCATTTGCAATAATTGGGTTATGTCAAAATATGTATCATTTGAATAAACTGTCTGAAATAGAACATTACCAACAAAAAAAAAACTGATTTTGAGCAAAACCATCTTAAAATTTTTAGATTTTCTTGTGAGCTAGCAAAAGCTTTTGTTTCTTTCCAGATGGGAAATCTCAATATTCAAATATTATTAGAGGTTTTTTCTTTATAATGATATGAAAAATTCATAATTAAAATTACAGAAAACTAGAATTCAGATCAAATCTTTACGTATTATTGTGATTAACATGACAAATTAATTCATATTTCTGGAACTGCTCATGATATCTGAACGATCCACATATCAAAATGTAGCGTTTAAAGACAGAAATCTGAAAATGTGATTATGTCATTTTGACCAAAATTGACCTAATCCTCGGTTTGATGTGATGGGTCACCTATGTGTGGGTTTTCTCCAGCTACTCCGGTTTCCTCCCAACCACCCTTAACTTGAGTGTTGGGTCAACTGGTAACTAAAGTGTCACTAAGTGCATGTGAAAGCGTATGATTGACTGCCTTGATTATCTCCATGTGGCCCTGAGATGAACTTGCAACATATCGAGGGTGTGTACCCCCATGCATCTCACAGAATAACCAGATGAGATAGGAGATAGGCACCAGCTCCCCCAGGAGTTCAGAAAATGATGGATACAATCCAAAAACTCTTCTATATTGCTTTATATTTCCCAACTCTTGACATGAGGATCACCTCAAGAAAAAAAAGTAGATACAGCATACTGGTAGCATATACTGTATGACCCTGCACATAAGCAAAGCATCAATGCACCAGAACTTAGAAGTGAGAACTGATTTATTGCTTTGGGTGGGGCACTCATTGGTGGTCCCGATGGATAGCTCTTCATCAGAGCTAAACAACAAAAAAAATCTGAAGCTCCTATGTTGAATAGTTTGAGTTTTAAGCATTTTTGTATGTCCAGAGACCACTTTTACAGATGGAGCCCCCTGTTAAATAAGGGGTCTATTGTAAAAACATTGGCTGGTGCAGTGTAGGTCGGACACATCTACATTCCTACGTAATTTCACGCTGATCAGTGCAGCTGTTTCTGTGCTACAGTTGACCAAAAATCTCTGGAAAAAACAAAAAATAAATAGTACAAAAACAATATGACCCTCGCTCTGTGTGCAGAGGTTATAATAAATATAGAGCAAGTTTTTAACATTAGATATTTAATTAATTAAAAATCTCTACATGATAGATCCATGGGGCATTATGTATTAACCAGGCTACACCTGTAGTGGTAAAGTGTCAACATTTGATTATAAACCCAGATGCTTGATTTCGACTGTGAGTTGATGTAGAAGTGTGCAACTAATTCAAAACCTACTTTACACATTAAGTTACAAATTAATTATTTAATGTTTAATATGTTTTTAGAAAAATCCAAAAAAGTTCAAATTCATTCTAAAAAAAATTGCTAGTCGATTTTGCCAAGCAGTATTTTTTGGTAAATGTGTCATCAGGTCACATTTGCATTCAGCTTTCTGCCACCTCTTAACATTGGTTTCCTTCTTTCTGTGCTCTCAGAAACTGCAGGTCAGTGTGGTCCAATTCCCACAAACGTAGTTTTTAATTACACATGTGAGATTGTAAATGTAAAGTAACTCAGATATGTTTTTACTGGGATCGTTTTTCAAATAATGCGAGGTTGATCCTCTGCTTTAAAAAACCTTTCGATCACATAAGTTACAAACGTCAGAACTGTCGTTGGTTAGATTTACATTTATAATTTACATTTAAATAAATACATATATGATTTGCATATAAATCATTCCCCTTGGGATGAATAAAATATCCATTTATTCATTCATTCATATATGCTGATCTGAGAAAGAAGTGGCTAAATGTCATAGTTTAGTTTTTTTCCCTTTTCTCCCATGCTCCCATGCTCCCATGTGGAGCATATGGAATCAGGCATCCAGACACAACTTGGTGTAAGTTTTCAGATTTTACAGTAGAGTTTAACATGAGAAGGTAATGCATGCGTTTTCTCAATAACTTTACTTTCAAAAATAGGAGAACACTGACCACAGTGTGCACACAGAGCACACCACTCTGGAGGGAAAATAAAAGTGACGCTCTTCTGCTTCAATTAGCTATGGTTTGTCCTAAAAAAAAATGATTCACTTACAGCAGCCTTTTGGTCTCAAAAACAAAACATTGTTTAACATCTTTAAAGTGCATGCTCTCAAATTAGACTGAACTGATAGAAAAACAACTAACCAACCATGGCTTCAAGGGTGTAATCACCATCTCAGAAGTGAGGGGGACAAATTTTTCTGAGGTCTAGAGATTTTTTATCATCTTCTCGCATTCAATCACACCTCTCCTTAGTAACACACAGTAAAACACAACACAGTACAGCACCAGGAGACAGACTTTAGTTTTTGTACATAAGTGCTCCTACAATACTCATCTTTCTGTAACTCATCATGGCCATCAGAAGCATCGTATATGTGAGGGGCACACTGGTGGGGGGTCTGGGGGTTCTCCCCCAG
>JARVJO010000165.1:18535251-18552577 GCA_031762555.1 Cynodonichthys magdalenae | reverse complement strand
TTGTAATGGTTGAAAAAGTGCGGGGGACAAAGGGCACAGATACGGAAAGTGCGGGGGACATGTCCCACGCGTACCCCGCGTCCGTTACGCCCATGCATGGCTTAACAGTTTGCAAAATCAAATCCTTTGGCAAAAGTCTCCTGCACAAGCACATATTTTATTTTTCTATAGTACATGCTGACACTACAGATCGCCTGTTGTTGCAGCGGCCACTCTTTACTGAAAGCAAACACTCAGCTCTTTCACCTAATCCTTATTGTCTTTTTTTATTTCTTCTTACCAGCAGAGAAGGCAACTGGTATTGTATTTGAATAGAAACGGAGAGGCTTTTACTGTGTAAACACAATGTGGTTTTTAGACACTATTCCAAGCTTATGTTTTTTTAATCAAAATGTCTGTCACTATAAATGGCTTAGTGCAAACCTTTACAGTATAGTCAAAGCCTCAGGCATGCTCTGAAGCCATTTGTTGGGAGACACCCTCAGCTCTTTTTCATTGTCTTTTCATGCTGGCTCTGAATCTTTTACTTAGTTTGTGTTCTGGGTTTGGGTAGTTTAGGTGCCAAATGCTCTTCCTGTTTGTTCCTAAAGCTTGACAATATAGACTGTAAGCCTACAGTAATTTGGTTCTTTAATTTAGTTGTCTTCACTACGTGTTTCTTTTAACTCTACAGCATTTTATTACACTTATGTTCCCTGAGGCCTTTTGTGAGAACTGCTGCAGGAGCATGGGCTCGCCTTGAAGCGCTGTCAAGTCAATGAATAACCAAAGACAGAGTTGCCTCTAAGTTCTCTGCACAAAGTTGAGCTTGTCCCCGATCTGGGCTGGACTCTGTATTGTGATATTCATGAATGGGAGCTCAAGGTTCAGCGATAAGGGGCCAAGTTTTAGAAACCTCGAGGTCCTGAATGATGACCTCCGGCCTGCACTGGGTTGGTTTGCAGCTGGCCATGATTCTGATATGGGGAAGAAAAAAAAAAAGATGGAATGCTCCCCTTCAGGTTGGGGGTTTGGAGTTCAAGTCTTGATGGTAAAATAAAGAAAAAGATAGACCGATAAATCAGGGTCAAGTTTGCAGTTGTACGAGCATTGCTCTGGTTATCCTATTGCGTCCTACGGAGGAGATCCTGAACTCGCTGGGGGGGATTATCTATCCCCTCTGGCCCAAGGAAACCTTCAAATCCCCCACATGGAGCTGGGGAGTGTTGCTGGGAATGTCTGGGATTTCCTCCTGAACTTGTTGCCGCAGCAACCTGACCACAGACGAGCAGCACAGGATAAATTAATGGACTCTTACAGTCTGTAGGCTGCTTTTAGGTTTTTTCAGAAAGCATTGATTCCACCTACCTGTAGTTCAATGCCAACAAGTTCACATTCAAATGACATTTTTCAAATTAGCTTAGTTGATGGGGTTGAAAATTCTACTTCATATCTGTGAAATATTTGTAAACTTAAGTGTCAAACTATGCTGCCTGTTCTATTCTTGTGCCAGACTAAAACCAACTTTTTAATCAGTTCTTCATCTGGTAATGAAATTACAACCAGACCAAGGACAACAATTTGTATTAAATAAAAATAAAATACACTTACAATAGCTTCGGAGCCAAGGATAGATTTTGTTTTCCCGGTCATGCTAAAATCACATCAAAAAGAGGGACACTGAAGCTCAAACTAGATTTACTAGACTGGGTTATTGACCGCAGGCCTTTGTCTTTTCCCGTTAAAGCTTTTCTTTTGTGTTTCCTTTCTAGTCTGTAGTTATTTCTATCACACAACTCTCAAAACAATTGCAGCAAGCCTGACCCTATAAATGTTCAACCACGTGTCTTTTCCTAATGTAGGAAATTGTCAGATAAGTTGTGATGTTTCTATGAAATACATATATAAATAAATTTTAAGTTAATATCACAAGGTTAAATGGATCAAAGTGAAAGTCAGAGTTTAATGTTTAAGATAATTTGCACTAACTGAATGGAAGTCAATGCAATGTCCTAATAAGACTTGCTCCCAGGCTTGTGTGTGTTTGTATGTGTACTCGGGGCAGTCCTGCTGTTCTCCAGTAATAGAGAACATGTGGTAATAGCAGTGATCTATCACAGTGATGGTCTGGCTCTGCCAACTACAGAGAAAGCAGAAGCTGCAACAGCATGGGATGGCAGAGATGACAGAAGGGAACAACAACAAAAAAGGCTCCGAGCCGGGTCCAACAAAGGGGGTTTGCTTCACACTCCGCTCATTCCAAAACTGCAGCAGATAGAAAAAATTAGAAATGAAACACTAATTTTAGAAACTTATTTTTAACTTCATCAGCGACACTGATTCAATAAAACTGTGACACTGATATATGTGACTAAATAATATTAAAGTGATCCATTGTGATCTGATGATCCCTTAAATAAAGCTTAATGTTTTAACCCCTCATGTTTATGTTAGCTGTTAAATAAATGGAAGTATCAACATAACATCAACATAACTACATCATGCAGTGTCATGCTATTACTGCAGCACTTTGTTCATTAGGTTTCAACAGTTTAGCATTAAACCTTCAAACAAATGATTGAACCACGATGCCAAAAAAGGCAGAACTAGTATAAATTATAGTAATGCTTGAGAACCCCTAAAAATAGGATCAAATCACCATTGCCCTTCATCTTCATTTTACCGACCTCACAGGTCTTTGGTAGATGGATCCAACTCCCACAAAGTTTCTAAATATATGATGCTTTTAAATAATTCCTTTTCACATTTAAATCCTTCAGTTGTTTTTTTTAATAAAATGAAACTACAATGCTTTGGTCTGAGTTTCTCCTTATTTTAACTTTACCAGCTCCTCTTTCACCACTTTCCTGAGATGTGCCTCTAAGCAGCTGGTTTTGTTACCGTTCCTTTAAGACGCTTCAAGCCCCGCCTCCCTCCGGCTTCCAGATGGGTCCACTCCGGTTTGAGGTGGGGCTTTACGTTTTCTACTGCTGCAGAGATGTTTTATTTACAATTTAATTAAAAGATGTCAACAATAGAAGACTTGTTTATCCAGCCTTACATGTTGGAGCCAGAGTCTGACCCAGAACCAGAGGAGAATTAAGACGAGGAAATTGGAGCTGGTACGTTCAGACCTTATTTAGCAGTTCCATTGTAAATACTGTGATGTAATAGTTCAGAAAAAAAATCAAAGAAAATAGAGAAAACTGAAGGGGCTGTAAAATCTGACCCAAACAAAATAAAATGAAATCTTTGCAGCACCAGGACAGACTAAATTAAACTTTTCTGCCTCCTAGAGACCACAACAAAATACATTTAACAGCTAAAAAAGGTGGATTTTTCATTTTTCATGTCCCCTTTAAGCCCTACCGAGTACACACAGTATCTTACCAGTTTTTTCAGGTGTTTTTATTACTTTTCTGTAAAAAGTATTCGGTGTGCAATGCATTCCTACATTTTATATTATTTTAACAAATGCAGTCTATTACTCATCACTGTATTCTTTATGATTTGTTGGGCTGAGCATTGCTGAGTATATCAAAGTTTTTGATGCAACACTGAGCCAACTTTCAGTGGGCTTCAGTTAGTTTAGCTCTAACATTTTTCAGCTATGCTCTAGTTCATTTTAAATGGGTTTAATAAAATTCAGTGAAACAGCATTTTGTGCAAAAATAACTCAAATTTCAATATTTCTGTAAATAACTACAGTTAAAAGATGAATATAAATACATTACATTAAAGGGTTACAGTATCCCTCTCCTCTCTACCTTGTTTTACAGCAGATGTTCACATCTCCACTGGTGAAAAGGAAATTATTGGTAAATTTGTGCGCACAGCTCAACAGTAGCACTGAGCAATATTTTCTAAAAATGTATTCATATTTATTACAGAAAATGATGTCACAGGCACTTTAAACTCATGGAAACTCATTCTCAAATGCAAATATTTTCCTCATCTGCTTAGTTTTTTTAAGGTACAATCTTGTTGGGATTGTTTCTCAACAGAGCCAGAGTTAATTAGGAACATTCAGAGAGGGTAATATCATAAAATAACTTTGTAACGCTATAATTCCCTGATCTCAAACAGCTATCCATTTATTTTACATGTGGCAATATGAGTTGTTATTCACATGGATTTAAACGATGCCTATGAGTTATGGCAGGTGTTCAAGTCAAAATTCCAGGGCTGGGTTTCGTTCTGGCTTTGTTTAAAGAAACAAAGTTCCTTCAATGGCAGCGATTTCAGACACTGAAATAAAATTATAAGCTCAAAAGCTATTTTTTTGTCTTTTAGATTGTTAAGAAGACCCAAGTTCTTCTCTAACCTTTCTGTTTTAGTTTCAGAGTGTGTAAATTGTGAACATTTTGTATGCCAACGTACTGATGAAATGTTTGTTTGTTACCATGGGTGTGTCCTCTGGTAGCCATCTTGTGTTCCAGCTAAAGAGGAGGCCCGCGTCAAACCCAGCTCCTTTACAGGAAGTGAGCTGATGAGAGCTGGAGTTTGATTGGTTGAGAGTTAGAAGAAAGTTCCAGTAATTAAATGAGCAAAGTTACTTGTAAATTATGCATAAAATGTTTGTTTGATTTTTCATTATGGATAAATAATTGTTAGTGTTTACATTAATTATGTGAATATTAAACTCTTTGTTTTCTTTCCCGCTCTGTAAGGCTGAGGTGATTGGCCATGTTGAATTGAGAAGGCGGGGTCTGAAGTGTATAAATAAGTGGACTGCTGGATGTAGGGAACTGATAATGTGGGGAATCAGAAAATGTGTTACATGTCTTGATGAGCGGTCCTAGATATGTAGGTGAAAGACAGATTTTATTTAAAACCTTATCAGATTTGGGGATAACAGTGTTTTTATTTAAGACAATCTTTTCTGAAGGACCTAACTCATTGTTTATAGGTAAAGCAGTGATTAGGATTCTACATGATACCAGCCTTTATTTGAAAATGTAGGTAAAGTAGAATATAAGACCAGTGGAGGGCAGCATTATGCTATGATAGCATACGCCTGCTGTAATTTATTAGAAGAAGAAGAAGTAGGGAACTGATATAAGGGCTGCCATTTTGAAAGCTGCTGTGAGACCTGGAAAAAAAACAATAAACCAGCTTTGTTTGCTGTACAGCCTTTTAAGAGTGATGATGTCTCTTTTTCACACCACACCTCCCAGTGCAACATGGATATTGACTTAAAATAACTAAACATAGTCATTTAAAAGTGGTGAAAGTGTGAGGTTTGAACTTAATCAGTTACATTAATAAAGCATTGTTTCTTTTTATTACAAAATACATTTCCATAGCTGTACTAATTCAGTGATAAAATCCAAATGTAAAAGTCCAAAATCCAGTCTTTGTATAGGCAGATTTAGAATTTGAGCAGTTCAACTTTAGGGCATAAAAAATAAAATAAAATAAAAGCTCATTCATCAGAGCAAATCACAGCTGTGAGCGAATGAAAGACCCATACATCCAATAACTTCCTATTAGCTGATCTCGTTTTTCAAAATGAACCAAACAGAGAGAATATCTGTTAAAAAAAATTAATACTGAGGGGAAAAAAGTGCAGCTGAAAAAGTAAAGCAGATTCATGACTTGCCTTGAAGCAGAGAGGTGGACCAAGTCGAGGCAGTCCATTAAAGCAGCCTGTGCATTTGCTTCCATCTAAAAGCATCTTTCTGGCCAGAAAACATAGCTTTTATCCATTGTGTCCCTGAAGCCCGTATACAAGTGGAAAACCAACAGACAGTAGCACTTTCTGTGTCTCGCCCCTTCTATTTACTCAGCCTTGTTTCATTTTTTATGTCTTCCTATGTCAGTCTGAGTTGCCTTTATTTTCTCTCACCTAGTCGATCTCTCATTTTCCACCTTCTTGCTCTGTGTCCATCACTTGCCTCCAATTTTTTCTTGTTTCTCTTTCTCCTCGGCTCTTATTTTCGACAGTCTTCTTGTCTCACATCCCCTGCAATCCCCTCTATTGCCTGTCATCACCTCCACTCTCCTGGCTCAACTCTTTCTCCCCTTTGCTGTGGAGCTGGTCTTTTTGTTGTGTCAATAATCCTGAATGTTGGTTTTTGTTTTGTTTTTTTAACACAATGGGCCCCCATATCATATTTTCTCATTTACAAGTTAGAAGCGATAAATACAAATATGCTTTTGCAGGAATAAACTAAAGAAGTGTTCTGATAAAGCTG
Source organism: Cynodonichthys magdalenae (assembly GCA_031762555.1). Classification (NCBI taxonomy): domain Eukaryota; kingdom Metazoa; phylum Chordata; class Actinopteri; order Cyprinodontiformes; family Rivulidae; genus Cynodonichthys; species Cynodonichthys magdalenae. The sequence goes on along the minus strand of JARVJO010000165.1, from coordinate 18,546,401 downwards.
AAGAAAATTACAGGTTTTCTGTTTTAAACTGAGCGTGGTGAGAGGAGAGTAAATTTGGAAGACCACAAGGGTCAGCAGACTCCCTCGTACAACAGAAAGCATAACTGTTTTAAGTGTTTGGGACTTAATTTGTGTCATTATCTGTGCATGTGAGTCACTTTCTCGTTCATATTTTTTAAATATATTATAGTGTTGCATTTAAAACACAAATGCAGGCGTTATTTTTTTCTTTTTTTTTTTTGGCTTTGTGAAAATATAGCCTTTCAAACCAACCATTATGTGTAACACACATCACATCCTGGTGCGCTCATCGTTTGTTTGTTGTGTGAAATTTAGTCTCAGGAAAGTGTTTTTTTTCCACAGAGGGTGGGATGGCAAATCATTTTTAGGACAGCTAGATTGCAGCACTGATTGTGCATTTACTGTGCTGTTTGTCTTAGTTTCTTATGGATGGATTTAATGAATAGCGACAAATTATTACAGAATATCTTGAAAATGTGAAAAATAAATAGGATTAATATATAGACTTTTGTCATTTTGGTTAGCATTAAAAAAATCCAGGGACATTTCTTGGATATTACATTTTTCAACACTATCTGTACACAAAGCATCCCTCACCGCCACCAAAAGTGGAAATTTCATATTGTTGACTGCTCTATGCAGTCTCTAATGTGTTCACACCAGGTGTGAGAGCAGCTTGTAAATGCATATGTGGCATGAAAGTTATCATTTCATCCCTACATAAATCAATTTTCAGTTATTATTTTATATATTAGATGTGGACTAAAAGAAATAAATCATCAGATATGATATACACACCAAAATAGCTTTACAACATTAGGAGTTATGTTTTTGCCAATAAAAGCCGGTAGTAATGAGTAATTTTAATCTGCCTATTTGTTGCCAGACGAACATTCATCCATTATCTTTACAGGCTTTTTCCTTTCTAGGTCATCAGGTCTGCTGTGCATGTCCAGCAGTCCCTGTGCGAGCGGCAGGGTATATCCTGGACGGCTCTCAAATCCATCACAGGAAGACCCTCACAAATGAGACACTTCACACTTTGACCTAGGGACAATTTAGAGTTACTAATTACTCTACTGAGAGGAAACCGGAGTACCTGGAGAAAACCCATGTTTGCAAGAAAAGAACATTCAAACTCCACCCAGTAAGTAAAATGTATCCATCCAAGAAAAGACTTAAGTAAGAGTAAAAAAAATATTGAGTAACCTTTTTACTAAAGTACTGAGTAACTGAGCAAGACATCATTTAATATTTTAAAATGTCAACATCAGACAGACCAAAATATAAAGCTATGTGGAAATTTTGATATTTTAAAGATCAAAACTAAATTTTACTAATAATAAAATAAAATAAATAACATAATTACCTACCGTTCCCTGAGCTTGAAAAAAAATTGCCTCCACTCATGTCTTTTTTCAGCCATTTCAGCTCACAGAATACGTTACTTAAATACACATTTATATAATAAACATCAGTTAAACTGTGGAATGTCAGGTGTATATTAAAAAAATTCAGAAACATTTTACTGGCGACATACAAAAACATTTTCTGTTCTCACTACATAACCTGCAGCAGGGATTGCGCAATTCAAGTGGAGATGGAGCTGGGTTGAAAGGATTGCGCAATCGGGAGGGGGAGCTTGATTTTGCCTCCTAGTCCGTCTATTCATGTATTTGAACAGTAAATGAGGAAATTCAGCTGTTTTGAATAAGAAAACTATTAAAAAGTGTTTAAGTTAATTGAAAATGTGTTTATAGTACAAAGCATTAAATAAATACAACAATTTAATGTGTTTAATGTTGATTTTTCTTTTTAATTTCCATGATGACAGGGGAGGCTCTGCCTCTCGCCTCTAGTGACCCCACATCACTGTGTACTGCAGTCTTTAACAATACCAATCTGTTCTTAACAAAATACTTTTATATTTTGACTGGGGCAGTTTTAAAGATATAAATATGCAGTCACTTCACACACATTTTTGTAAAGTGGCATGCTATCTGAATGCTTTGTTGTGTCATATTAGATTAAAGATGGATCAAATGCTTTCCAATTAACGTTCCAATTCCCGGGCCCGGCTAGATTTGGCAGATTGTTACCGCTTCCCGCTGTTCGTTGTCAAAATCATTCCTCGCTTCATTTTGTTTCTACTTTTGAATTATGGTGAAGAAGTATGCAGTGTTGAAAATCTGATGAGTCATGTTTATGTATTGAGTCTTTTTTTGTTGCAAAATAATCTTGCACAAGGATAAGACCAACTTGTATTCTTTTTGATTAATATTATGTGTTAAAGAAAAGAATTCAGGCATTTGTTTACCCGATATAATCTTTGAGATGAAAACACATCCAGTTTTTTTTTAACAAATCCCGTCTTCCTTCATTCCTTCCCTCTTTAACAGTTTTAGCCTTCTGTTTCCTCTAAATTCTCTAGATGTTGCTAATGATAGCAACATCCTTGAATAAGCAAACATCTAAATGACAACATTAATGAAACAACGCCAAGCTTGTTGTTGTTATCTCATCTGGTGTCAGCAGAAGTAGGCGTTTGCGTGACACCATTGTGTTCAGCCTTTTCCCACTGTGTGTTGCATTTATTACGTCCTTCTGACCTTCGTTTCCCAACAAAACAAATGTGTCTAATGAAGGACAAGCATGGCCCAAGAACAGAACGACCATCCCAGCTTTAACCCCCATGTCTCTTACTGCAAAGTCATCTATTCCTTTGAACTTTTTTTTAATATCGCCTCCACTCTGCTCCACAGTTTTGGTCGGTCGTTCGCTCTTTCACCTCATCTCTGATTCCACCTTCCACCAGCTGTTGGTGTCTCCTAATAGCTGTCATGTTGATGTGTAAGAACTAGCAAACTTTTCATCTCACACCTTGCAAATGTGTCTCATTAAAGTGGAGGGTGGAGAAGGTGACAGTGCTCGGCATCAAAATGCTCCATTTGCTTCCATTTTCAGAAAGTAAATTGACAAGTCAATGCCCAGGACGTCCTCAGAAGGTAGTCATGAATGTATAATATCACATTATGGCAAACTCAAGGTATTTAATGGTACACGATGGAAGAAAGCTGAGACAAGGTGCTGAACATGATTAATAACTGAAGAAAGGAGAGTTGAAGTCAAGGTACATGGATGTACCAGTAAAGCTGACCTGGTGTGTACACACAAGGACCAGGGGTTTACCCTTTTCTACATTAAACTTCAGCTGGGTCAAAAACAAAATGAGTGTGAAATGTGTGAACCCAACAACAACTTTGATGGCTGATGTGGGCACAAGAATAATAAAGTATCTTTTTTGGACGCACCCGAGGAGTAAAGGTATAAGGCTCATAAAAATGTATTACCTTTGAAAGTTCAATCAAAGTTTGTTAAGAGGGAAAGTTACTATAATCTTAAGGGACCAGAAATGTTCTTAAAAATAAAATTCGAACGAATTTGAAGGCACAGATGTACTTCGGCCTAGGAAATACGATTATGGAATAATCTGGATAGTGATTGTAAAAATGCTGGTTCAATTAAGAATGGTAAAAATTTATTTGTTAAAGAAATATGAAATTGTATAATTTGTATTTATAAGAGCTGCTGTTTGAGGAGCTGAAGTTTATTTTTTTTATTTGAACATTGTTATTGTTTGAAATTATTATTATTATTGTTATTATATTTTTTTTAAATAGGGGCAGATATTTTAAGAATTTTTCTTCTTTCTGCTATCTTTCATTTTATTGGATTTGTGGTTTTTTTGTGTGTGAATTTGTTTTGTTTTTTAAAATTAAATTAATGAATAAAAAAAAAATCAAGATCACTCTGTCACACAGGAGAATCTGTTTGAGTTTAGGTGACCATGGCTCAGAGGTTTAAGAGCTTCTGTGGACTATCAGTAAAAAGCTGAGGTTTAGAGTAACTAAATACATCATTTTTTTGAGGATTTGCTATTTTAACAAGTATTTTTTTAAATCATTACTTTTACTTTTATTTCATTACATTTAAAACCTAAAAATGATACTTTTACTTCACTTTAACATTTAACATCTAGTTATTCGTTACAAATTAAATATGTCCGAACTCATCATGCGAGTTATTTATGCGTTCTAAAAAAAAAAAAAGTGATGAATTTACTCAACCAAGTCCACAAAACCTAGTAGAGTAAATATGAAGAAATATACATATTTTCTTTAAAATAAATTATGTATAATGCTCAATTTACTCAACTTGGTTTGGTTCAGTAAATTCAACAGTTTATTTCTCAGAGAGCGTGTAAAAATACTTTAATGTTTACGGTCCAGATTTTTCTGAACAGTTTTACAACTTTTACTTAAGTACTTTTCTCAACAGTGAAATTTATAGTTACCAAAGTCATTTTCTGTTGAGGTATTTTTAACTTTATAGACCTCTGGTAAAAAGTGAAAACGTTTCACTGATTATGTTATTCCTGACACGTATAACTCAGAAAGGTAGATATCATTATCCACTCTGTTGCAAGATTTAAAACAAAGCTCAGATTATCAGATAACGACACAAGACATTCTACTGCCATCTTAAGTTAGTGTGTTGACTAAATGACTAAATGTTGACATGTTAATTGTCAAACTTAATCATAAACATGGTTTTATTTAGGGATACATTTTAAGTGAATCATTCAAACATAAAGTATATAAACTAAGCAGAAGTGTATATTAACAAGGTACTTGAGGTTCTGTTATTTTACTAAGTAAATTGTAATTTTTACTTTTATTTTGCTGCTACATTTAAAACATAAAAGTGATACTTCTACTTTTTTACTTAAAAGTTTACCAACTCATTACACGCTACAAATTAAATACGACCAGAACTCCTCATGAAACTAGTTGTTTTTACACAAAAAAAAAATGCTGAATTTACTTAATCAAGTTATATCAACTGCTTCCACTAAACTTAGTTGAATAAATTGCTTTACCTTTTTTTTGTTGTTTTAATTTAGTTTAGCTTATTTCAAACATGGAAAAAAAAATATTTAAAAATTTGACATATTTGTAAAGGAATGGGAAGAACTAAAAACTTATTTAATCCCATCCTTCTCCAAAGCCTATTAAAAAATTAATAATAAATTACATTTATGTATATTACATACTGTATACATTTACTCAACTGGGTTTAGTGGAGACATAACTTGGTTAAGTAAAGTCAACACTTTATTTATTAGATTTTGTGTACTTTTACTTTTCCAATTATTCTAAGCAGTTTTATGACTCTTGAGTACTTATCAGTGAAACTCATTTTTACTACAGTAATTTTCTTTGAAGGTATATTTATTTTGACTTTTATTTCTTTCAAGTACTTTTTACTGAAACTAAGGATTCTAATAATAATAAAAAAATCTTACAATTTAACCACAAGTTTAAAAAAATAAGTGAAATATGAAGTTGATGATGTAGAACTGGACTGTATGTGTTCTGAATATAAATAAATATGCTGGAAACTTGACATATTTAGATGTAAACATGCACCAAGCAGATAAACAATCACCCACCTTTTGTTACATAAAATAAAACTATGTAAAAATAATGTTCGGTTTAGATTCATTTGCTTCCATTTGTTTTGAGCAAAATGTTGAATGACCTTTCATTTTGACCTTTAATGTTTAACATAAAAATGATTGGACAATGTAAAAATCACTCATTGAGCCTGACATTTTGTTTAGTGAGCTGGACATGTAGAAACTGTTGGTGAAGAAAATGTAAGCTTTTCAATGCTCACATCAAACCCAGACCCACTTTTATAAGAAAAATAATATTACAGTAAAAGAATAAGAGAATGAGGTAAAAACTACTATTAAATCTTTGAAAATAAACCAGCTGCCCACACCTCCACTTTACAACAAAGAGACTATTTCAAAATGAAAAAATATATATAAAAAACCAAAAACAAACAGCCGCCATTTAATTTAAAGACCTAAAATATTTAATTTTCTCTTTTCTTAAAGGTTTTATTTGGGTGGCAGAATGAATGCAACTAGGGTTTTATTAGCAGGTTGCCACTCAGCAAATATGTTCATTGTAGCCTAAGGTAAAATTAAAATCAAAGTAAAGTAATCAAGAATATATTAAGTGCTTAACTTCAGCTTGTCAGCAGCAATCATGCTGATGTAATCACTTTATTTCCTGTAGTGTGCAAAATCTCAGTCTTTCTGTATAAGAGTCATTAAGTGCACAAGTGTTTCTGAGTGTTGGAGTTTGGAGAAAAAAAACAAAACAACAGATTTTAAATTTTACAACATCACACAGGAACAGAAGAAGATATGCCAGCAGGACACACTAACAAACTTGTACTGCCAAGACATTATCAAAAACAGCAATATAATTGGTGTCAAAAACTGTTTATGAGCAGCCAGAAAACACACACACTGAATTTCACATTCAACAGAACACTTACCTGATTTTATGAGATTTCCCCCAAAACAGAAGCATGTGGAAAAGGAAAAGAAAATTAGAACAGAATTTCTAAAAATTACAAAAATTTGATCACATTTGACACATAAAATTACATTTCATTTCTCTTGAATTGAAAAAAAGCAACATTACCAACAGGAATGCAACATAAGAGAACATGTTTATCATGAAGCTGCAGCAACTCTTAAACTTGCACTAAAATTTGTGTTCATTCTTGGTGTTTTCTAATAGTAATGAAGGAATAAAACGGGAAAAAAACAAAAACACATATTTTTAAGCTGCCATGCTACACTTAGCTGCACAGTCCTGTCTCTAAAGATAAATTATCCACTTTTATATTGTGCTATTTTAACCTCAGCCAAGTTCTGTAAAACACTTTACAATGGTTCTTTTTTTACCCTTCTACACATTTACATGTTTTCTATGGAATATTGTGCATTCTCTATACAACCTATTCTCACTCCTTCACCAACAAGCATGGCAGGAACAGCTTATTGCTCAAACATACTTCAGCACACTAAAGAGGCTGAGGATTAAACCCATGGTTCTCCAATTGGAAGACAACCTCTCTACCACTGGAGCAAAGAAACACCACAAACTGTAACTAATTGGTCCTTGTCTGGAGTCTTAATGAAGCTAAAAGTAATAAAACAACAGTATTTGTTTGTTGTTAATAACAGCATCAATTCAGTTGTTTATGATCAGCTAATAATGAGTGATTATGTTTGCAGCACCACCACTGGAGTGGACAAAGCTAATGATATTAATGCCAAGGAAATCTAATTAGATTTTAAAGTTAAGTACAAATTCACGTTGGACTGATGAGGATCCAAACAAAGTAGTCTAAATTTCTGACGGACACATGAGGGATCAGGGTTTGTAAACTCCTAGATTCTGCAGTTCCAACTTCAGTACAAAGGATTTAGATAATTAACCCAATTTTTAAGATTCTCCTCAATGTTGATCAAGTTTTCAGAGACATGTCGATCACACTCTACCACACAAAACAACTCAGAAAGCAGAAAAACAACTTTAAGTTGGCGGAACAGTTTATTCGGCGACATACAGTCCAAGTTAAATCGTTCAATACACCTTTGTTTTTTCTATTATTCTTTTTCTTTGTAATAGGTTTGTCTCGCACAGCAATCTTTTCCGAGACATTGTTCAGAACGGCCACGTAGTGTAAACAATGTGTTGCCATGGTAACAACTGTGCTTCGTTACTTTCATTACTTTGTGGTCGCAAGCCCGGTGACACAGATCCCACCCAGAGACAGAGGCACAGTCTGTAATAACATGCTTGCTCTCTCTCTTTTACACACACACACACAATAACACACAAAACCTGACACTCAGCTAGTTATTTTATCTTGTATTTTGTTTTGTGAGAGAGCGTTTTCATGTAACACAACAATGCAGAACAAGCCTGTGTCCTGTCCTGAACAGACCAGACATACAGTACTACACATGTAAGAGCATCAGGCTGCAGGAAAAAAAAAATAAAAATCAAGCACTTTGATGTGCAGTTACCTGGTTACCAAGAAACAAATGATAGTCAAACTTCTTTTTTTTTTTCTCACTGGCAGATTTAATAATCCCTGCCTGAAAATGATTATTTCATTATTGTGTTATTTTTCCCTGTAATTTTTATTTTGCTCATTATTTATTAATAATCTTTTTTACTAGTAAATACTTACACTTTAAATTTTGAATTCTCGTTAGAAATTCAAGTGAAAACACTGATGCTGTAAATATCAGGTTTATCATACAGATTTCTGCTAATATATATATATATATACAGTAGCTCTGCAGAAACATTTACTGTTTCAACCTAACCTATATTTTTATCAGCATACTTCACTTAACAAATTTGAACACAAATATCAGAACATCCTAAATTGTTGCATTTCTTGTTACCAAATGGCTTCCATGGATGTCACTATTGTTGACCTAGTTTTGGTTACTTTGACAGTTTTCTAAAAAAACAAAAAGCATGCACTTGTAAACTTCTAACTTAAATATATATTACCCAATAAAATGCATAATATGTGTGGAGTTTTTTTTTGTGACTGATTGCCATTAATGCAGTGGGAAACGATAGGAAGGCACAATTTCTCATTAAATCCTTTTTTAGAAGTGAGTTTATTGAGAATAATGCTACCCCAAAATTACATAATTCTTGTTTTTGCACATCATTTGACTCTCAGCTGACAGCTCTTCAAGCTATTTTTATTTTTTCTCCCTACATATAGCACCAGAATGGAGATACACACATAAAAATATGTTTCAGGACATACCTTAAACAACTGTGTATAATTGTGTTTTGCTGAAAACACCTCACACAGGCCCATACAAATCTGTTTTATAAATTACAACAATAAGAAAAAAAAGAAAAAAAAAACATACACTATACATACATGTTAGCAACGATGGTGAGACTTGGATGGATTGGATTGTTATTGGACTTCTGCACCCAACAAAACCCTGTTCAAGCGTAACGGTGTCCATCTTGACATCAGGACACCTATAAGCCGGAGTTCTGTGATAGACTTTGTTGTCGTCTCACCTGTCTTGCACACTCTTGTGAAGGGAGGTGCAGGAGGATGCCGGTCAGATCTGGCTGGTCCAAACATATTTTGAGAGTCTACTGGGAACATCTGGCAAAGTCTCCCATCAGACAGAGTTTCAAAAACTCTGGCCCAAGTGACTGGGGAGAGGGAGGTCTTGGCCTCTGCTAAGACTGCTGCCCCCAGGACCCGACCCCAGATACGAATAAGATAATGGATGGATGCATACAGTACTAATTATGTGCAGTATAAAGTTTCTAACATCACTTTAAATTCTCTTTTTTTTCCTCAGTGTTTTACAAATAACGTGAAGTCAAACGGTAAAAAGTTGCAAGTAATGTTAACATTTTTGCAATAATTTTAACTGTCCTCAGTTGAAAACAAATTCCTAAAAGCTATTCTCTGACAATCAGTTATTGATTATTCTGTCTGGGTTTTATTAAGTGGATTCAAAGCTGGTTTTGATTTGATAAAACCTGATATTAACTACATAGTGTGGCCTCTGACTGCTGCCTCACGTATGTAATCAGCTCTATTATTCTCCTCCACTAAAATCAGGACTCATCTATGGTGGCTGAGGATGGTGATTTGTCTTTGAGTGTGTCCTTTTTTCAGCTTTTTTTTTTCTTTTTCCCCTGACTACACTTCCTCAGGCACTAAGGGGTCTGACAAAGATTGTGTCAGCTGGGATAATGCCTGGAAGACAGAAGGGCAGCAAGTTCAGATCCTTCTTGTCTCCCAATGAGAAAATGTTGCAGCATCTCCCTTTGCTTCACTAAATGACAGATCAATCGTGCCGTCAGACAGCTGGTGGGGGCATCTGTCTGCACCAGAACGCACTAAAACTTTCCCCTGTACTGCAGGAGAGGATCAAATATCAAAGCGTGCACTTTGTCGGAGCCATTGACCTGCCAGACTATGAAACCCACAACTAGCAGGTCAAACAATCAAACCGGAGGACACTTCCTCTCCTTCCTAAGGGACCAATTAGAGCAAAGGCTCTTACTCATATTTAATACTGTCTCCTTCGGAGCAAACTTAAAGCTGAATTGTCTCCTCTTACATTCATCACTAATTACTTCTCATTTAGGGAAAGGTTGGGTTTGTAGTTCAGAGTTTAGACTGTTGTGTCCATTTCTTTCAACTCTAGTCGTACAGACTAACAATAATTTAAATATGGCGTCTTTGTACCACATATTAAATGTTCAATGAAATTATGAAGCAAACTGAAAGATATTTGTCTCAACTCCTTCATGAAACCACCTAATTTGGTAATTGTTAGTAAAAAGTATGCTTATAAAGACAAAGGACTGTATTATGGTGGATTTTAAGTGTTCCTGCAAACCAATAAAAACCACTTCATCTGTTGAGGCAAACACAGATGGCCTGTTTTTTTCATTCCATAAACAATATTTTCAGTCAGAGGAGCCTCTTTTGCTTGTACTGTACTTTTGTGGCATCTGCTGATTGGATCAAACTTACTGTAAAATTGGAAACATTTTAGGCGTTGTTAGAAGATCTGCCTAATAAAAAATTAAAGTATTTTCTTAACCTAATTAGGAAGTTATTTAAATGTACAAATACCAGCAAATCACAAGTAGAACCAAATACACATAGCTTAGATAGTTTAGAAAGTAAAGGTCCTGGGTTTGAGTTTAGAAAAAAGAAAGACATTATAAATAAAAAACATGCACAAACAAAGTTGTTTTAGGTTGTTTGTTGGTGGCAGGTGATAATATTATAAATGCCAAGTTTTGAATGAACTGATGAGCACCTGTCATTTATGTATCTGGGGTCGGATTTATAAAGCTTGGGTACGCACAAAAAGAGCCCAGAAACTTGCGTACGCCATTTTTGTGATTTATAAAATCCAAACTTGGCGTGAAAAAGTGCGGTTCCTCACACCAGCTCTGACCCAGGCGTACGCTCAATTTGGAGACGGGAAGCTGCGACACAGATGGTGAAGAGAGGAATTATAGCCATACTGTGTCATGATCACTGTCAGATATTTAATTTAACTTCATAATCAGACTTAGATTTTAGATTATCTTTATCATGCTTCTGTTGCTGAGCCATAAGGACTTTTGAAATAAAAAACTCAAATCTTAAATAAAAGTTCACGCATCTCCATC
>JARVJO010000165.1:18521576-18534634 GCA_031762555.1 Cynodonichthys magdalenae | reverse complement strand
AGCGTGTCTGAACCGACCAATCGCTTTAGTTAACATTAATCAGCTGACTCATTTAAATACACCTTAACATTCATGAGCTACTTTGCATTGACTGTTAATAGCTGAGAGTGGGTGTGTGGAGGGCAGAACCTGAGCCGGGATCTTCTGCGCAAAGTCTGCCGATTAGCTGTGATCTATAAAGAGAAATTGCTTGAAAGTGTGCGTGTGCACAGTTTTATAAATCAGAATTTTTTTTGGCGTACGCCATTTTCGCCTTTTGGCTGTACGTTCTCTTTTAGTGTGGTTTCCACGCAATCCTTTATAAATGAGGCCCCTGGTCTTTGTTCTCCTCGTTTAACACCAAGCAGCTTTTATAGATATCAACCCCATTACTGCTTTTTTTTCCCTTTTTAAAATAAAAGCCCAACTATGTTTTAAAGTGCTTTGGTAACTCTAATCAACAGATCATGTTATATGTGAAATGTAGAAACTGGTGTGAGATGGTGCCTGTTTAAGTTTAACAAGCCCCGACCTCTCTGTGTCTTTGGAAGGAGGATCTGAGTTTGACAAGGTTTGTACAGTTTGTACAAAAAGAAGAGTAAGCAGAGGCCTGGCTGCCTATTCCCAACACTTTGTCAGCTTTGCTATCAGCTCAAAACTGCTGACACACTGTTGACATCCCTTTCTTGTTCATCTTTGCCTATATATATGTCCTTATGTCCATCCATCCATCTTTTCACCCCTCTATCCATCTGTGGCATCTGTCTGTGTTGCAGACTTTCTATCTACCCATCCACTTATCTATCCATCCATCTCTCCGCTCATCTATTATTTATATTTCAAAACAGGTATGGGATAGGAGATTGATTACAAGTCCAAAATGTGGATCAGGAGTGAGACAAAAGAGAGGGAGGGACAGGAACAGGGTGACGGTGACATTTAGTGCATAGCTTAAAAAGTCAATGGCACTCACCATCAGAGGCCGCACAAACAGCGCACACATGCATTATGGATCTATCCCTGTCCCCCCAGAGATGGATTATTGTACCACTTCATTCAGAGTGATAAAGATGGGGTTAGGCTTAAAGATCCAGGCAGACAAGACAGAGGAGATTCTGCTCCCCGAACTGCAAATGAGACAGATGCAGAACATCAAGTGCTGATGGTGAAAAAAGAAAAAAAAAAAAAACAGCCCGAATGACAACTTTAAGTGAGATTCAAATTGGTTTAGAAAAACAAGAGTAAAATGAGTTATTCCTGCAGCAGATCTGAGTGAGCTCAGGTTACAGTAACTCAATGTAAAACAAATGATACAATAACTATGGAAGAAGAGAGCCACAGAACTTTGCTTTAAGAGGATTGCATTTCATGTGATTCCTCCGTTTAGGCTAGATGAACTTTAGTGTCTTAGCAGTTTGCCATAAATCTTTGTAACAATTAGTTTCACACTACTTGCCCTTTCCCTATTTAGCAGTTGATTTTTTGCCAACTTGCATATGCTAAATACTATTGATTTCTTTTAGTCAACTGGTCTGTAGGTTCCAGATATAGGTGCATCTCACACTTTATATTTCTACAACTGTAAAGAAACTCAGCTTCCTAAAATCTACATTAGCAGTTTAATGGTTTGGTGTGCAAAACTAATCAGCTATATATGCTGCACAAACTCATTTAGAACAGTGTTTTCAACAAAAATGAGTACTTAGCATCTTATTTGTTTTATTTATCTTAATTACATATAAAGTGTTTAATGGTAAATAGTGTAAAGCAAGGGTGTCAAACTCATTTTCACAGAGGGCCAAATGAGCATTATGGTGGCCCTCAAAGGGCCAGTTGTCATAGCAATGAGACGAGGAACATGACGTTTCCACATCTCAAGCTCAGTTATTGTTTGTTAGCTCTACCTGATATTTCCTGCATAGAAACAGTGTTTTAACACATCCACTTATAAACAGTGAAAAGTGCTACGTGTAGGACTGACTAAATGTGAAATAACAGAAATACTATTAAAAGTAAAAGTAAGAGTCTTACTCAGTGTTGAGTTGTGGTGAGTAGATGCTGTCTTGAATTCTGAACACTCCCATGGATAATCAACATGCTTTGCGATAGATTTAGTTTATGGTCAATGCTGGCTTTAAAGCAGCTTATTTTGAGACATTAATACAGAGCTGTTTAACTAAACTGCTCAGGGGGCCACAGTTACTCAAAGCCAACAGCTCAGGGGCCAGACAATTATTAATTTCACCTTTTATTATTATTTTATTTATTTGTTTGCATTTAATCATAAATTCAGGGTTTTCAACTGACATAAAATCTATTTTTAAAAACAAATAAATAAATTAAATTGTGGGGGGCAGGCCTCAAGTTTGACACAAAATAAAACAGGAAAATTGCAAAACGGACTTCAAAACAAAAGATTAACCCAAGCAAAACATAAACTTAAAACCCACAGACTGCTGCCATCATCAGCCCCTGGGAGCTGAACTCACAACTTTCAGGTTAATGCAAATTTCTACACCCTTGTTGTGGCAAAAGGTCTGACTTGGGAAGTAACTCTCAGATGCAAATTCAGACTGACAGAAGCTCAAGGCCTCACCTTAGGCAGGCACCAGCATTTAGGTTTAATGATGCCAATAGCATAAAGAATCACAACAAAAACATCTAATGTGCGCTTCTGTTGCATGCATGAATGCAGAGAGATGGTAATCAACTTGCACATATGGAGTCACGAGTTTTTCCTTGTCATAAAAAATACACAGTGTGTTTAAATCCAGACACACATACCTATGGAAGACTGTAAATCCTTCTTAACCCACAAACACACACTCAAAAATGGCAAGAATGCCTGTTTAGCAGTCAGACCAAACTGTGCTGGGAGTCTCTTACTTTCCATATGACCTTTTGTCACTTTGGCTGTGACATTTTAAATATGCTCTCGCTCACCTTTGTCAGCAGCCTTGTCTGCTGGGTGCTAAACAAAGAGGAGCTGCTGAGGGAAATACAAAGACAGAGAGCTTGAGGAAAAACAGAGGATAGAGAAACTGAAAGAGATAAATAAAACAGACCCAAATGAGAGGCTGGGGTCATGGCTGACAGCAGCCACAAATAAAAAAAAAAAAAACAGGTGGAAAGCAGCTAATGTGAAGCAGCAAAAAAAAAAAAAAGATGGTAAAAAATTAGCGGAACAGGAAAACAGAAAGAACACTCTTAAGCAATACATAAATGTTGAAGATTGTTTGAAAATAAAGGAAATGTTAAAAAAGTGTCATATGATGGGAGAAAAAAAATCAAAAGGACAGAAGAAAAGATTCACAAGAGCCTGATAACAGGAAGTAGCCAAGAGCAGAAACTCAGAAAAGGGCAAGGGTGGAAGTAGAAAGAAGCGTAGTGAGTGAATGCGAGGATAAAAAAAAAGATAAGAGGGTGAAAATAAAAGAGCAAGGGATGGGTCGTGTCGCTCTGGAAATTACAGCCGTCTGTGGTGGAAATGTCACAGATATGTAAGGACCCATTTTGGAGCTGTGATAATATGTGAGAGCCATTCATCTCCAGCCAGAGGGTCTGGTAGAATCAATAAAGTCTTTGCATTAATAGGGACCCCTCTGCTGCATTAATAAGACAAACTAGAGCCAGAAGTGCACACTGACATAAAGGAAAATGTCTTTCTTCTCCATTCTTACATGCCTGAAAAACCACAATGTAGATAACACGGTGAGACAGACTTTAACCTAAAGGCTTGAGATCATTAGATTGCTCTTTCATAACTTTTTGACACCTATTTTAAAGTGATGACTTGGAGAAAAAAAAAGTGTCACATTTAGAGATGAAGAATAAAAAAGCACTAAAATCTGAATGTGTGCTAAAAAAGGAACAGTGTATCTTTGATTTTCTTCCGACTTTTAAAAAATGTAAAGTTAACTAATAATTTAACCAATAAAACATAGCTTTCCTGTAATCAGGGTGTTTACAGTTCTGCCAGCTCAGTGCAAATATCTAGGAGGTTTAAAAAAAAATTAATTATAAGATGAAAAAGGGGTCATTTCTCTGTCTGAGTTCTCTGTTTTGACACCGTCTCAGTTCACAGGTCACCATGTAATTCTGTTTTTTATGTCTTTTCTTCATCGACAAAGGTATACTTGCAGGGTTTATTTCACAAGTTAAAAAAGGTTTAATTTTTTTAATTGTTTGTGTTTAAAACCTTACCACAGCCTAATGGACCTATAAAAACTTCATGGAAAATCCAAATTCTGGTTGACATCTACAACTGATTATCTTTGAGAGTCAATTCAAGATGGCTGCTGCAGCCAACTATATTTACAAAACACAAAACTGGCTTTAAATTTAGGAAATTGTAAGATACAGAACCAGATTTTTGGAATATTATATGAGATTGTGTGAAATGTCAAAGTTTGAGCAAAATATGGTAGTCGATATGAAATCAGCAGGAGACATGAACTTCTTCAGGGAACACTAGGTTTTTAATTTTTAACAGTTTGATTCAGATTTCAGTTTAAAAGCTTAAACATTTAAAATAAACATTTAAATAAGGAACTTTTTTGAAGTTTGGTACATCGTTTCTTCACAACACAGCTTCACATTTAGATTCTTATGGCTCGTCTTTTCATCTCAGGAAAAAAGATATCACTTTATCCCAGGACTTAGACTGACAGTGGATTTTTCTCTAGTTTGTCTGGTGCTATGATCGGGGAGTTTTCTGGCATGCTGAGAAATGAAGTTTGTCTGGTTTGAACTGCGTCTGCTCTGTGGCCTCCTGCCATGTAGCTCAGCCAGTTCTACTTCCAAAGAGAGAGTCTGAAGGACAGGCACAACGGTTACCTAATGAACTCCTTGCCTTGTTTAAATTAGGTTTACATGAAATTTGGTCGAGTAGTTATTCTCACACTTTGGTGTACCATCATTCATGTAATGTCAGTTAAACATAACTCTGTTTTATCTGAGATATTTTAGGCACACCTAACATGTTCAACTCATTCAGATAAGATTCAGGTCCCTACACCAATGTTCTACAAGTACATTACAGTACAGTTGTGGAAAAATCTGTTGTATCAATTGGGATTAGTGCAACCTAAAGAATAAGTAAACATTAATCCTAAAATTTGACCAAAAATCACCTTTCCTGATTATTTTATGCACTTGTTTCTACACCAGGAAAAAAACAAATGCACAAAGCAAAACCTGAAGACATCTCAAAAGCCTGGTTGGACTCAAAAAGCAGTTTTTTGACAGCACGTTTAACAGTTTAAAGCAAACTTTAAAAGTTTGATTATTTTCTGCACAGATTTCATTTGAAGAATACATGAGACATCTTACCTTCATACATAAAACAAGAAAACAAATACTTGAACACGACACGTTTACTGTAAATCCACTTTATTGTTTCAGGGTTCCAGTTGTCTTTATTAATTGAACCAAATCCTTTGGTTCATTTCTTTTTAGCTTTTAGAGAGTTTTTCTTGTTTACTCTATTCGCAAAGTCCATTTCCCAACCTTTAACCACAACTTTAGTTGTGTTTTTGTTATGTTTTGTATCTGCTTGATCCTCGTTTCTTCTCAGTGGCACACATTGATGTCAACATCACATCGAGAGCATAATCTCTAAATAATCATGTAAGATAACAAATTTCTCTCTTTCAACATGACCCACTGAATGTCATGTCAACATGCAAAGCATTTTAATTAGCATTGTTGCTAAACTGTAAACATCTACAAACACACTGGGTCAAAAAGTCAGACATACTTTATGTAGCATTTAATAGAAATGCAAAAACCTATCATTACTTAAAGGAATGCATGCCTGTTCAATCATTACTACACTACAATCAGCTTCATAAAGTATAGGTTAGCTTAATATCTGAAAAAAAAAGATTTTACTATTTACTTATAGCATTTTTTGTTAATTAATGGTGGCATCCACCTTAAATTGGTTTGACTCCAAAAGCTAACAAGATGTAGATGTACTCAGTGATTCACACTAGTGAGTCAATTTAGTGGGCTGTGAGATATTTTGCTAACACTGCACAAAAACGGCAATGATTGACGTGTTGCATTTGATGGAAGGCAATTGACAGTCATCATTAAACTTGGGCTTATTTTTTGTATGAAATGTATTTTCCTGTTTCAGTTAGCATCATGTCCCACTGATGTCTACCCTGTTTTTGAACATGACTGAGGCTTTTTATGTACCAAACCTTTACACATCCTCTGTTACCAAAGTGGTTTGGTGGCGTTGATCCCTTTGTCCCAAAACCATGAATGTGTCCTCACATCTTTCTGGATCAAAGTGAAATGTTACATCTCTTGTGTCCATCTTTAGAGCAGAACTCTCTCATGTTACGATGAAACACCAGTGATTACGCACATCATGCATACATGCCTCACCATGTGCACGGTCATTATCCACAATAATTCACTCGGGCACACAGATTAAAGCAGTAATATTCACACAGTAAAATAACTTTGTTATCAACAGCAAAAAAAGTCAACTTGCCCTCATGAAGTAACACAGTAGGAGACTTTCCTCTAGGAGCAAGAACAAATGATTGCACGCAGTGACGGCACACATGTCTGTGAATATGATATCGTGCAAATAGACTTTGTAACTAACTTGCATATATGCACAGACACACGTTCACATGCATACGCACTAGTTTGGTGGTGAAAAAGACCTCAGGCAGTTCAGAGGGGGGGAGCGCGTAATGAGGAACAGAGGGGGAAGCTAAGTTGGGAGTGTGTAAAGAAAGAAAAGTTGGTTCTCACTTCTAAGGCTGCAAAGCTCACATATGGAGGAGGCCATGTCATGAACAGTGGACTTCTTGAAAGGAACATTAAAACAAACATGTCTGAACCTGGGGACATACAGGTAACTGTGAGACAAAAAATGAGTGTGTGTGGGCATGTCTGACAAGAAATTGGAAGAAATTGGAGTATTATACAGACAACTGTGTGCGTGTAAATGTGTGTGTAGTTGTGTGTATGTGAACACCTGCCTGCGTATGATTTGGGCCCACAGCATGCATTTGAGAGAGCAAACTGTTGATCTGTGGAAATGGTTTGATCAAAGCAACTTTGATCATTTAAAGACTCGGTCCAGCGCCGAATGCTGGATGTAAGTTTTCTTCGTGGACATCCACACACACACACACACACACACACACACACACACACACACACGTGAATGAGCAAAAAAAAAAAGAAGTGAGATAATGGAAGAGCAATAACACTGGAGGCTTCTTGTAATGGGAGCTAAATCTAATCTTCTGACAGCACCCAACGTGAGCGGAGAAAATCAATCGATGCAAATGAAGGGTTAGATTGCCACAGTAAAATGTGAGATGACTGGCAGAGTGGAGAGACTTTGCACAAGGCCAGTAAGGTCCGTCTCCACATTTCAGTCTCATCCTGTTTATCACTCACACAGATCCGAAGGTAGAACCTACATCAAGGTGTATGTCACAAATTATCTAACTTGATGAGCTAAAATATTATTTTATCTTGGTCCGAAATGATGCAGAAAAACTGGTCTCAAAGTTGTCAGTTGATCCAAAATGCCACAGTGCAGATTAGATCTAGGAGGTAAATCCAGATTTCTTCAAGTTCAGGTCGTTTTCACACTTGATAGTCCGGTAGACTTGGTTCGATTGGGGACCAAAATTGCAAGATTTGTTCACATTTTCAGTTGGTGTGGTTCACATTCACAAACAAACTAAACCCTGTGAACAAACTGTTCCCTTCCTCGCCTGTGGTGGCGCTGCACCAAGAACCACTGAAGGAATCAACATGAACACCTCAGAAGAAGACATAGAGCGGAACTTGCTTCTTCACCAAATGTAAATATGGAGTGGCATCAGATTTTAGTGGTTGTAAGGTTTAATTTTGTTTTTGGCAAATGTGCCAAACAAATAGTCTTCAACAATGAGCTCAGCCTGAGTGGAAGATGAGGCTGAACCGTGGAGAATTCTGTTTTTACACAATGAAGCGGAGTTCACAGAGTAGGCGCACATCCAACAGCAGAGCAGAGTTTGCTTTTTTCGTCTGCATCAGAGTTTGATTACCCATTCACACGTCCCCAAACTAACTGGACTTTCCCGGCAAACGAACTATAGTTTATTAAAGTGGACTAAACAGGACAGGTGTGAATGCACCCTTACTTTCCCTCCACTGACTCCCTGTCAAATACAGAACAGAAAATCTTACTTTTTTCATACAAAACCTCTCAATAACAAAGCTCCATCTTATATTAAAGATCGTATCGTTCCAATTTTTTCTCTCAGACTGCAGGTTTGCTTGTGTGAAGTAGAGCGGGAGGTAGAGTTTTCAGTTACCAGGCTTTTGTGGAACTGATTTTGAATTTGTGTCTGTGAGGAACGAACCACGTCTGAATGTAAGACTAGGCTCAAAACTTCCCTTTGTTTCTCAACAAACAGAGAAACGCTTCGGTTTTTTGATGACTGGTATTGAATTCAACATGAAATCCTTGTTGAGCCTGATGGGCATCCATCCTGAGTCTGGTTCCACTAAAGGTTTCTTCCTGTTAAACCAAAATGTTGTTTTTTTCCTTTCTTATGTTGCAACGCAGTAACTTCAAGTTATTAGTTTCATAACTGACTTCTTTTTCGTCAAGCTTTTTCTCTCATTGCATATTTTTCATCTTTTTATGTTTTTTGCAAATGTTTATTCTTAGGCCACTTTTTATGTTTTTTGCAAATGTTTATTCTTAGGCCACATAACGTGAGTTTCCCCCCCTGGGACACCTCTAACCTGAGCAATGATTTCCGTTCTGCAGTTTCTGCCTCAGCACATACAAACTGCCACCCCGCATCTCAGACTTCGTTTCTCTCCTTCATCCTCTTTTCATCATCAAGGAAAATTTCTGTCACCACCTGGGACAGACAATAAAGTTATTCTATTCTATTCTATTCTATTCCATTCTCTCTTCTTGTTCTGCAGAAACACTAAACGAACTACCTTTTTTTTTCACTTTCCAGAGCTAAACTTTTGAAGAAAAATGTTATTAGTACTTCATTTCTCAAGTATGCTGTCATCTCTTTTACTTCTGAAGGTATTGTCACTTTAACCAGCTACTGTTGTAGTGTAGAAGCAGCCCCACCTAAAAAAAAAATTATTCTCCCAACAAAGTAGTTCCTCTTAATAAATTATGTCATTTATCTATTTAGTTAGCTTGCTGTGTATTGTTTTGTTCCATGTTTTAAACTATTATGAAATAAAAACATGTATACAGTTTGTTACTTATTTGCAGTTACAGCATGGTACAAGTCATCACATGTGTTTGTCAAAAGATTTATTATATCTGGGCACGTCACATTGGTAAGAGGCCCCAGGGCAGACCCAGAACTGGCTGGAGGGATTATGTATCGTCTCTGTCCTGGGAAGCTGGAGAGAGAGATGTCTGGGTTTCTTTTCTGGACCTGTTTCCTCTGAGACTGAACTACGGATAAGCTGTAGAAGAAAACTCACTGATGCGACCGCTACTAATATAGATCAGCTGTAAACAAACCAAAAAACATTTCATCTTTCAAGTTACTTTTTTTGTATGCATGTTTACATGAGGAGTTGTTGTGTCTGAATAATTTATGCATGTTTTGGAGCAATATATGCAGTCCTGTTTTATCTAATTCTGGGAAAATCTTGCTTAGACGTTACCAAAATATTTTTCACACGTCTCACAAAATCATACAGCATGTTGCTCATTATAACCAGCCACAGAAAGTAGAGTTAATATGTGTTATTTTGTCTGTATATTTAGCAATATATCCAACTGGACAGATTTTTATAAAACTTTTAGGAAATATTTTTCGAATTTATAGCTTAAACTAAATACTTCATAGACCCAACACAATTAAAATGGGTGATTCCGATAACAGACCTAAACACAAAAATAGTTGTATTTTCATTCAGTTTTACAGATATAGTGAGAAAAGTTGCATTAGTAATAGCTGAGTCATTTAAAGCACATGAAATCAGAATAAAACTTTAATAGACCCTTTTTTTTAATGACGTTTGCACTAGAGACGTGATGTTCACGAACGATCCCAGTCTTTTGAACGGCTCCTTACAACAAACGATAAGAACCGAGTCGCAGGTAGTAAAGAACCCTTTGTAGTTTTAGCTTTGTATTTCTTTGAATTCCTCATGTCTCTCCCTTTTGCATCGTTTTTTTTTTCATCCTTAACCACAGAGACAATCGCTCCCGCTGAGCCTTTTCGTGGAAAACAGGCAGAGCGGTGTGGTGCAGCAGCTCAGGAGGAAAGAGTTTCTGCTTGACAAAACACATATACACATGTAAAAAGGATGACATCATCGCATATGGAGGACGTTAAGTATATCTAGTTATATGTTATATATATATAGTTAAGTACATCCCTAGGTACTGACCTGACTCGTTGAGAATCGAACGACTCTTTTGAACGGTTCTATGAAACAAATGGCTCCTCAGCAACCAAAGTCCTTCAAAGAGCCATTTATCCCATCTTTAATTTGCTTGGTTTGTCTTATTTTTATTCAAGTGAGTAAAAGCTTGGTTCAGTCAACACTATTACATTTTAAACCATTATTTTTGTTCCCAGAGAAACTGAACTGATGCCAGGGGTGTGTGACATCAGTGCCTTGTAGTTGTTTTCAGATTCTGCTGACAGCAGATAGCAGGATGTAGTGGCAGAGAAAGATGAAGGATGAAAGTGTGGCGCTTACTATGTTTTTTGTGATGTTGGGAACACCAGAGGACAAGCACAGCTGCTTTCAGCCAGCAAAACTGTGCAGTCATGAGAAGGTGCTGTATATTCTTTGTAAATACGAACATAAATGTGGTGTGCACATATATAGTGATATCAAAACAAACTAATCTGCATAAATTCATTTTTATTTTACATTCTAAAGCGATAAATGCAAACATGTCTGATTAATGCAGGAAAATAAAATTTGCTTTTGCCTTCAGTATACAGCACACTGACGCAGACACCAACGATTCTGTGTGCACACTTTGTGTTTTTGCATTTTTTTTTCCCAAAATTTAACTTGCATCCACATGTAAACCCTCAGATTAAGCCTCGTGAAATGGCAAAAACAAGGACAATTTCATTGCTTTTGATAAATCTGTCTCTATCGGCATAATCAACTCATCCTCTGAGTGGGCTTTGGATAAGGCACTCGAAGTAATTTAAATAATTTGTCTAAAGGAATGTCACACAAGGCTGACAGACTGATTTGCTGAGGCTCAGTGATTCATGCACATGACTAGTGTTAGGATTTTTCACACCCAACATCAAAGCACTTTGATCCTTCCTTTCACTTATAATCCCATAACCGTGGACTTTTTGTACGGGAAAATGGTATGGGACAAATGTTTTCTTATGCACGTGTGTGTGCACCATACTTTCTGCATAATATGCCTCAACATACTCCTAAAATTTATTCAAATAAGTAATGCTGCTTTGTAGCTGTGGGAGTGTGGAAACAATAAAGGGCTGTGCTGAAGTTGCCTGTATAGGCTTGTCTGTAACACTTTTACAGCTGAGGTCAAACTTTAGACTGAAAGTCACATACAATTAAAGGCCTAGCGTTCATTAAAGGCCCAAATGTCAGCACTGAAGACATTTTGGTGAAAACTTAAAAATACTGATGTTGTGAGATGTCACTGGCACGTTATATTTAAGCTCAATTTCAATAAAACTGACTGAACCATATTTAATTTAGTGTTGACTGATGCAAATTAGCAGTGGTGGCCATCTTGTTTTCAATCAATCATATTTATTTGTTGTTGGTAAAAGTGCTGCGAAAAATACTAATAAAATTGTCCTGAAAGGCAGCAGGTGATATACATTTATTTCTGTAGGCTTTTAATCAGATACTTCTATTGATGTACGACATTTTTACTTATATAGATTCTGGATGGCTCACCGCTCAGCTACCGCTTGTAAACTAAAGTCACTCCTCCGCTGATAATAAAGATTTACTCCACAGAATATTCACAGAAAATACAAAAAGGAATAAAAACAGGGGAATTAGTTGCAAGCAGAGAGAGAGAAAAAACTAGAAGACTGTTCAATCTTTTTAACAATGAAAATCATTAAGCAGGACTTTATGTAAAAAATGAAAACAAAGTGTCAGCACACACACACAATAGAGAGAAATACAACACAATAAAACAGAATGGAGCACCAAGGACAGTAAGCATACATCAAGCTGTGTGGCTGTTCCCTCTCTCATTGATCTCCAGTTGCGTGTTAAACAGAACTATTGATTACAAATTGACATTTGCTCTGCCTGAGTTGTGCCCATCTCCCTGGCATCAATACGTGTCAAGAGTGCAGTATCATTCATATTATGCAGCAGGAGCCACTTTCTTTGATTTACACACTTCCTTTGTCGGAATGGTTCAACACAGAAGAAAAGCTGTAGAGGACAGGTTCAAACAGGTTCAAACAAGCATTTTTAACATTTCAAAAGATTTAAATGCACCACTGTTTTGCACACCGGGTGTCTGCGGTTAAATAAAACCAGAGTATTTGCATGGCTTCTTGCCCATAAAATTTGAATGAATGGATCCAGTGTCCTGTTGCAAGACTTTCCTCTCCCACTGGATCTCAAGTAGGTAATTGAGTGCTAATTGAGCGTATCGTCAGAGAAGAAGAACAACATAACCAAAATGGAATTCACAACAACACACTGGAAGACTGTTTAATATTCATCATATTCAGTTCATCAGCAAATGATGTTCAGTGTCCATCACAAGGCTGTCAGTGTTTCTCCAGCCAAAGTAGATATGACAAGACCAATTTGTGGCTATCATTCACTCTTCATTCCTCTCTCTGCACTCGTCTTCGGCATTTTCTATCCTCATTCTTCCCCTGTCTGTCATCATTTGATTATAATCTTTTTAATCTTTAGTTTCGGCTTCTTTAAGTTTACTTTTGTAGCTGAATTCTTACCTTGACGTTGCTCTTATTCACTCTTTGTGTCTTTCTACCGCTCAAATCCACGGGCACATCAAAGTGGGTTCAGTTAAGGTAGCGCATCAGTACAGGAAAGACCAAAAAGAAGCA
>JARVJO010000165.1:18497729-18521476 GCA_031762555.1 Cynodonichthys magdalenae | reverse complement strand
TATATAATGTAACTCAGAGAAGCAGAAAGAACAAGAAACACCTTACTGATGTCTTTCTTTCCCCTGTACCTTTATTGCCCAGCAGGATTACACATAATGTATGCACACCCACAGAGTTCCTCAGAGACAAAAGGCAGAGGAGACAAACAGAGAAAAAGACAGATGGAAAGAGAAATACAAAGGAGGTCAGAGGGGAAAAAAGGCTTACAGATAAGTCACGGTTCAGTTCAGTTACAGTTACAAAGTTGGTGTGAGAGGAAGTTTCTCTCCTCTGCTGTCTCTTGACTCCATCTACCTTGCCCGTACACATTCGCATAAACTCTGCTTATCAATATGAAAGCACAATACAAACTGCTTGGGGAATACAGCCGTGGGATTTCTTTCACTCTTTTTAGAAGCACCCCTAAAGTGACCTGCCATGCAAAAATTATAGTCTAAAGTTGCTGAAGGCAGCACTCCAAAGAGATCCTGACCGAAGACAACCTGATGGAAATAATAAATGAGGAAAGTATCAAGTGGCCAGTTTTTCTCCCAGAAGAAAAATAAAATCAATCAGTGCAGTAACGGAAGACTGCATATGACATGTTTTAGAGGTGCATGCATGTATATTATCACTATAATTCACTGACTAATGTGATTCTTTAATTTGCAACAGCTGAAAAAATCTAAACAAATTGGCAGAACCCTTACCACTGTCAGTAACTTCATTTTATTATTTAAAAACACCAGGATTTGCACATAACTTTATATTGTCAGTCTGGTGACATTTTTAAATACTCAATCAAATGTTATAATCAATTACTCAATACGCAAGTTGTGTTTTCTACAAGAAAAACTTATTTTTACTCTTAGGTAAAAGTGAAAATTAGCTATCTAAAAATTTACTCGAGTAAAGATACGTTGAAGGATATTTAGGACCAAAACTGACATATTTTGAAATAAAAGCAGAGATATACAGTATAATTGGACCAATAAATAAATAAATACACTTAAAATGCACCAACTAATTTTAAAAAAAGGAGAACTTTACCTGACTGATTTATTTTTCTAGCTTGGTTCCAATAAATTATATATATTTTAACACATAATTTACATTTTACTGTTTTTGAAAATATATATTTTCTTTTACTTGTACATGCTTTTGTGTCTCTTATAATATTTTTTTATTTTTTTATATTTTTCCCCACAAGTCTTTATTTCCATGTGTTGCTTTTACATTTCTGTCTCCTGGTTTTACTTTACCTTATGCATTTCTGCCTCATTATGCAAATAAGGTGGGCGGTCCCGTTTGAGTCAGCTCCTCTCCTATTGGTCAACAAACAGGAAGGAGCAGGATCCATGTACAGATCTACTGTGCATGCTTGTGCTGCCTCAATTTAGCTTAAGATTTAGTTAAAAACAGGCACAGGTAAGTGTTTTCCTCCTTGGCTTTGTTTCAAACTAAACTTTAAGCTAAAGTGAGGCGGCACAGGCATGCACAGTCTAATGTAAATTAGATGCTAAAATATATAATTTATTGGAACTAAGCTGGAAAAATAAATATGACAGTCAAATAAATTATAAAATGAGGTAAAGTTCTCATTGTTCTAAATTTAATTGGTGCATTTTAAGTGTATTAATTTTTTTGTTAGTCCATTTATATATTTCTGATTTTATTTCTAATTATGTCAGTTTTGGACCTCCATAGAGTAATGTTACTCTTACTTGGGTAGAACTTTTGGGTACTTTACCCACCTCTAGGCCTAACATTCCTTGAATACTAAACACTCGCTATCTTTTCTGCCAGACTAAGATCATCTTATGTTCTGAAATGAATAAGTTCTGGTTATTTTGATCAAACCTCAAGAATGAACATTATTTACAATCTCCAGCTACATCTGATGTAATTTGTTATATACTGGGGTGTGAATAACTCAGCTACCATTACTGATATGGTTATTTTTTTAATCATTTTTATGGGTATGTCAAAATCTTAAAAATTAACTAAGGTATATTTTTTTTTTGTCTTAAAATTCTGAATATTCCCATGAGAAAGAAACATTTTTCAAATAGCTAATGCCATTTTTGTTCAGTTATTCTGATCATTAATTTACTCAAATTTTACCTGTAAAAACATTACCCATTAGTTTTAATGACACAAGTGCCTCTGAGTGTCTAAACTAATGATTTGAAGCTGCATACAATGATATACTGTACAAAACAGTTGCTACTGTAAGTCTTTTTTATGCTTAAATAAGTTAATATTTTATGTATTTTAAATGGTATGAGTGCTGTTATTGAGCCTGTTGGAATTAACATTTTGTGAAGATTAAACATGGCAACATTTTACTCCAATATTCACGTTTGATGCACACATCATCTCTGCTCCCATTACGACTCTGTTGATCCTGTATCTATGAATATATGACAAAAACAAGACATTCGGTAAAAAGAAGCAGTGTGTGCGTTCACAAAAACAAAGTTTGCATGTTTACGTGTGTGTTTTTCTGTGCCTTCTAGCTGTCGGCTTACAGTCAATCCCACTCTGTTAGTGTAATGGCCATAGTCTCGATCGAAGTTACCCTTCATTAGCGAAGAAACAACGCTAACACGGGGATGGTTTGGATGAAAGTCTTAGCTGTAATTCGGAGGGGAGCGAGTTCTTTATCAAGTCGGATATGAGAGGGAAAGGGCCTAATGGTTTGAATTGCTGGAAAATTACAGCAGCGACTAACACTTCAAAAGACTTTGATATTCCCTTGGCCTTTCTGCTTAGATGTACTGAACTCTCTTTAGATTGAGGTTGCACATCACAGATACACTTTCCAACCCTGATTTCTGCCCAAGCTTAGATGTTTCTCTCATCTTGACCTCCGCGCTCTTGGGAAAATCGGAACAGATTAATACATTTTGCTTGATACACTGGGTGTGGAAGTTAACTCAAAATCCTGTAAAGGGCACAAAAGTTTTGCAAGCTTTTATGCCACATTTTATCAGATAATGCTCCCTTGAACTTGTCTCTGTGTTTGCACCTACATATCAGGCCTTCAGAACAAGCTTTTAAAGTCTTGTTTTTAAAGTGAGCACACATGTTTTTTGTCACAACAAAGGAGATTGTTAATAGAGGACATGAGGAGGGGAGAATGACTCAAGTGACTTCAATGAAGCTACTGAGAGTTGCATTCTGACCACATGATATAAAAAAGTCCCATCATCGTGAAAATAACTAAAGGAATTTTACATCATATTCAATTACAGCAGCAAACTAGAAGAACTAAGAGGCATCTTTTTTTCCCTTGCTGAGTCAGAGCTCAGTAAGCTTCACTTAGAGATATAGTTTTATAAATTTGTTTTAAAAACATATAACGTGAATGTATTTCTAGAGGTCAATATCTCACTGTGTGGTTGTTTGGACAACAACCTAGTCTTAAAATGTGGCATTTTACTGAGATGTAACTGAGACATGGTTGTCAACTTAAAATTGAATTTTGAAATGAATATTGAGTGATTTTGACAGTGACCAGCAAGCAGTTCCCGAGCAATAATCAGCTTACTGTTGTGTGCATGGCTTGTAAAGTTGCATTTTAGGCCACTCGAGCCCCACTCCTCATTAATGGGGAAGAGGTGGAAAAGGTGAGCTTCATCAAACTTCCTGGGAACCTACTTGAACTTTGAACACCTCCAGCCTGGTGAAGAGAGCCCAGCAGAGGCTTGTCTTCCTGGGGAAATTAAGAGGCCGGTCTGACAGTTCTGCTCATAAACAATAGAGAGCATCCTCTGCAAGCTGCACAATGTGGCGCACAGGCTGCAGAGAAGAGAACAGAAGATAACCTGTCCTGGGTGGTTAAAACTGCTCTGCTTCCTACCCTGGACTGTGTCTGCCTACAGAATAAGGTCAAGTTAATCAGTGTGGACCAAACTCACACTCTGCTTCTACGTTTTCCTTTGGGGAAAAGTTACAGAGCCATGAAAATTCATACAGGATGAGGAACAGCTTCTTTCCTAGGGCTGTAGCCTTCAATAGTCCTCCCCTCAGCACTCACACACTAAAGCCCCCTCTCCACGGGCGTGCCTGTATGCAGTTCTCTTCGGTTCAGCCTCGACCATTTCCAGTTCCAAACGTGCTTTCAGAAAGACTTACGAGGTGGTTCCAAGAGGGTAGAACTGAGTGTTTGCAATCTTGACGTCAGCAGACTTCTGATTGGCTGAGCCAGTGCAGAACTCGTAAACTCCTCCAGCAAACTCTTCGTGGAGAAAGATGAAGGAGATGAGCGCATACAGCTTGAGCTGGACAGAGCCAATTGGAATGAGCTAAATCCTGGGAGGTTTCAGACAAACTATCCACCCACATTTACACCTGCATTTTTAAACAGTTCTGCGAGGAATAATAATAATAATAATAATAATAATAATAATAATAATAAAAAAAGTCAGACAATAACACTGCAACAGATTTTCTTTTTTTACCACATCGACTGAAGCTGCCTTCTGATGATGGGTCATGCCCAGTGAGGGACACACTGAAGGCTCCTGCATACTCCCTCCGAAGCCGAACAGTCGATGCGCGGTCAAGTGGTTTTTCGGTAGTCATTTTCGCACACACTTTTCATAGTCGCTGAGACACCCCGTGCTGAGCTCCTGGGAAACCCCTCCCGCTGCAGTACACGTCACTACAGGGGGGTTCCTCCCGCTGGAGTATGATGTGGAACAAAAAAGTCTGAGACCCGTCACCTGACGTAATTTATCCACAAATCTGTCCCGGTTAAAGCTCCACAGTTTTTATCAGTTAGATTCATCTGTGCACAATGTCTGTTTTATCTTCTTTCATGAGTTTTTGGTCGTTTGACTATTTTTATAAATCACTGCTTCCTGGTACAACAGTCGGCTTTGGAAGTGAGTCGCTTTTTTTTTTTTTAAGTGAGTGGTTGAAGCAAAATGCAGCGTCTGAGCGCTTTCAGCGTGAAAAAACACTCCCACGAATTTCTGACTAATCACACAATAAGTTCTTATGTGGAGGGGGGTAAAAAGTTCGACCCGTGGGTCGTGTCAAGAAGCTGCCGAAATGTTGACAATGCAAACAGAATGACACAATTTTCGTCATGAAACTGCGACAATTCAAACCCATTTCGGCAGTTCGAAGGGAGTATGCAGGAGCCTTGACCTGGAGACCTGAACCGAATAGTGAGACAGAACTTAACTGACACTGACAGTCAGTAATACGTACAGTATATGCATTATAAGTAGGTAGAGTGGGTATGTTGCAACATAGTGATAGTTGTATTACTATCAATTTTTCAAATTAGGGGAAATATATAAGTTATACAATCATTTAAGTGCCCTACTTCTTTATCTACGATACAATGGTGACTATTCATGTGTACATTCAGGATTTTGGGCAGAAAAACCCCCTTTTTGAGCAAAGAACGATTTCTTTGAGGTAAAATTATTTTATTTAGGGCTACAGTATTGCAAATAAAAATAAAACATTTTTCTATACATATGCATTTGGTTACTAAGACCACACCCCACAAAAACACACACATAAACAAACATTAATGCATATTAGGGCACTTGAGATACCAAACTGAATTTCACTGTGTGAATTACCATGACAATAAACCTCCTTGAACCTTGGAATCCCTGTTCATGAAGCAATATTGTGAAAAAAATATAAATTGCTAAGGAATTACAACACTCTGTTTAGTTTCCCAGTAAGTCCTCAAAGCTTTAACTGTACCAATTAGTAACAGTCTTCCTCCCAATGCTTAAGCACCTTTAAGTCCAAGAAATGCTCATCAAGGCTTTGCCACGGCTGTGAATATGGGGCTGCAAAGACTTTAGGTTGGAAGAAACAGGGCATGATGCAAGCCCTCTGCAAATGGATACTAAGAATCCCCAGTGCTTTGGGGTAATGAAGCAGCAGTGCTGGTAGAAACACCATACACACCTGCAAACTTGTGTGTGTGTTAGTGTTGGATCACTACATGGGGGAAGACTAAAAAGAGCATCTGAGAGAAAATTACAAACCAAACCAAAGTCAGACACAGTGAAGTACATTTACTGGGGAACTAGAAGGTAAAAACAGAGTCAGGCAGTCCCGGTTTCAACATGACAGCCATATGGGATTACCCTCTGTGGACCCTCCTTACACCTTTATCTCCATCATCTCCCAATCTTTGGGCCTTTATCTCTGTAGCTATCAAATCTCCCCATCTGTATCTCCTCATCTGTGTCTACATCTTAATTTCTTTTTCTTTCATCTTCAGCGTGGATTTCTCCATCTCTGAGTTTCAGTTGTCGCATCTGTTCTCTTCCCTGAACCAATTAAGTGCTGGCTGCAATTACCCCTTTCACTTTGCCTCTGCTGGTCTCAAAGAGCTTTCGTATGTGTGTGTGTGTGTGTGTGTCACTTGTTCTCTCATTTTCTTCCAGCCTTCAGATGTTTTCTTTTACACTCTTGCAATCATCGTACTTTACACAAAGGCCCACACACATATAATTAATGTAAGGGAACATATGCTAGAAGCTTGTATACATACAAAGAGGGATTCTGCGTGAGACAGCCAAAAATCTATTTTTAAAAAAATCTACTTTTCCTTGAACATTTTATTGTTGTTTAATCTAAAACTTAAAGTGAGGGTGAGAATAATGTGCACAAATCAGGGTGTGACAATGTCTTAAACAAGACTACCTTTATTTTTAATACTCAAATAGAGTTTAGAGTACATATGAATCATCTGTATTGATTTGTTGATATTTAAATATTTAAAATAGCTTCAGCTACTTTGGTATTCTGTTGCGTTATTCTCTCATGAAACCTAAGCACAAACCAATGGACCATAAAAAAATTGGATGTTCATCATTGCTACATATCAAGATTGCTGCAGTTTCCATTTTAACTGGGCGCCAATGTAACAACCACAGTGCTGACGTTGCACTGCTTTCAAATGCTACACTACCACTCGAAACCCCTTCGGGAGGGAAAGGAAAATGTGGAGAAGGGAATGAGAGAAAGTCATATCAATGAAGATGGAGAGAGGAGGAGTGAGAATGTAATTATTAGGGGAAAGTATCACAGAGGGGAACAAAAGAGCAACTGAACGAGCCTTTAGTGAAAAACCAAGGAGCTCGACTTGGTGATGAACTCAAACAGGTCCCATGCAAAGAGGATTAAATCTCCCCCCTGTACATAAAAGTGGCACTGTAGCCACTATATTATAAAGAGGGCTTATCAGATGTAGTTGTTTGTTGATACCTGACAAGCAAGAAGTTGGTTAGAACAGGGGGTCAGTAAAATCTTTGGTTTCTTTGAAGGAGTGTATCACCTGCCTCAACATATTCCCTCAAACTGTCAAAATCTGCCCTCATTGTTGTAGTCGCGTGACGAAAATTGCATCATTTTGTTTGCAGCTTTGAGTCTTCCACCCCTTCTTGTCACAACCTGCTGGAAGAACCCCCCTCCTCCTGCATGAGAACTTACTTTGAGATTGGTCAGAAGTTTGTGGGCGTGATTGTTCGCGTTTTGCTTCAACTACTCACTTTCAGAATCTGACTGTTGTACCCGGAAGCAGACTTCCAAAACTCATGGACTGAGAAAAAACAGACGTTGGGCACAGAGGAATTTATCCAAAAATGTGGCCCTTTAACTGTAACACATTTGTGGACAAAATAACAGTGGAGTTGTTGTTTTTTTTCCCCCCAGGAGCTTGGAGCGGTGTGTCTCAGGAGCTATAAAAAGTGTATGCCAAAACAAACATCAAAAAACCAGGACCGCATGTCAACTGTTCGTCTTTGGATCGAGTATAAAGGGCCCTTAAGATTAATGTAATTCTTAGATAATGTGTTGTGAATGACTGTCAGCTACTACCACTTCAATCTGTAGCTCAATATCTGTAAAATCAAATAAAGAATAGCCAATAAGATGTAGACATATAGCCATTTTTGTGTAATATAAAGTTGATTAGCCATCTTAAACTGAGTCGACTCTAGAAGTTAATGAATGTAGATGTTCATACAAATCTGAGGTAAAATCCATGCAGTGTTAAAATTAGTGAGTAAAGACATTTTGTTCCAAGCCGCCTCAATGAACGTACTGTTTTTTCTTATCAAAGTCAAGCTTAGTTTTGAAAAGTGCAAAGCATTTATTAGGCCCACTGCAATACATCAGTTTTACAAAAGATTTAATGTTCTATATAATTTGCATTTTGTAAAATATCTATATATTATAGCCAGGCAGGCATTTTTTAAAATGTTTTTCTCTCACTTCACTTGTTTCTTCAGTCATTGCTCAGTTTTGTTTTTACTGTAGGTTTCAGATCTCAGTGAGTCATTTTATCTCAACAGGGTTCCTCTGGAATCTCCTCACCGTTTATAAAAAACACATATCCATATGCTCATTTGCCAGCACAAATGTGTGCATGAGTCTGAACTCAAGTGTGAAACAACTGTGCTTGTAGGGTGTATACAGTAAGGGTGCATATGTCTGTGTATGTGCTGCCAACAACGTGTTGATTTAGCCACAGAGGTGGTAAGCAAAGAGTCCCTGAGAGAGTTTAGAGGGGTATCCATGCAGCAAATTAAAACTGGCCTTTTTCACTTCAAACTGTCAATCATGAAGAATGGATTAAAGAGAAAAAAGGAAAAAAAAAAACAGCAGACTTTTTAAAGATGTGAAGGAAACGTGCGCGCCCACATGTAGCTGATGTCACACACTTAAAACATTTGAGTTTCTAAAACACACATTAAAAAAAAAAAATCGCTATTTTTTACGCATCACTGAACGCAGAGTTTTGTCAATAACCAGTCTCAACCTTATTTAATTAGCTTTTATAGATTTGTTTCTTAATATATGCAGGAGTAATGACTTAAAAAGTGTCATTAATAAAATAGTAATTTATGGTGAACCCCTATAGTCTGTAACATGTCTCCTTTTGAGGCTCTACAAATTTCAGTGAATTTTATAAACAATTAAAATGTCTTGTTGCAGGAAACAAATGCATTATAAATGCTTCTATCTTTCTCTTTTGTGACCAGTTAATTTTTCTTATTGTATTTCATTCACCAAACTGTAGAGGACCCATATTCAGTTTGGCTATAGTTTCTTGTTTCTTTTCTTGAAAGTAGCTAAAGGCTAGCTAAAATCAAAAAGCAAAAACATTATGTAAAAACCTGAAGTTGCTTAAGATAAAAATGGAGCTGAAATGATACTTTAAGTAATTTCCTGAAGTTACTATGGAGAAAATACTCGTAAACCATGTTCAATATTTTGAAAATAATCAAATTTACAAAAAATCCTATATTCCATGTCCTGAATGAGAGAATGTTTTGATACGAATGGCTAAATCAGCAGAAAGACATAACTATACTGAAAAAAAATGAAAAAAAGGAAGACAGTAGCTTGAATGTTGAATTAGGATTCACTCCGCTACAATCCTACATCCCAAAATAGGATCATCACTTCAACCACAAAACATACCGCATTTATTGTTTTTACATTGTCTTGTCTTAACATTGTGTTTCAGGAGTTTGCTGTAGATGGAAGAAAATAAGAGCACCATCTAAACCATGAGCCCTCATTACCAACATCATGCCTTAGCTGCAAGCAAATTAGTCATACACTCTTCATCACAATAAAAAGGGAAATAAATTACTCCCCTGTCTAAAAAGGCACACAGACACAATTTTACTCAAGAACCCCGCTGTTGGTAACACATTATTTAAACTTCTAAGTTTAAACAGGATTTTCTTTTTACTAATTAAATTAAAAACATCATGTGTTTCATATTTAAAACTTAGTCAAAGACACTTTTCCCTTATTTAAAAAAAACAATGCCTTATTTCCCACTGCTTATTCGGAGTTAGAGGCTTATTGCTGAGGTGGTAGTTTCAGGCCTGTGTGCTTTCTTTTCATTCAGAGTAATACCTCTTTTATAATGAGGTGCACGACTAGCTGAGATAGCCCGTCAGAGGTGCTCGGGGTGGGGAGGGGGGTGGAGGGCAATGCAGTCACCCATGAGCATTATGCTTAGCTTCTAATTTACCAGTGCTCTAATCGTGGAAGCCTTGACAAAATCCACTCCTTTTTCTAGCATCAAAACCTTTTGAGATCTAAAACTTATTTTGCTACTGGTTGCTGCTCTTCTATAAACTCCTCCAAATCGCAATGTTTTGAGCCCGCCAAGGCGGTCCGTAAGATCAGATTTGCACCCTTTAATGACAAAATGCCATTGATGCTATGCCTTGGTGTAATGATAGGCTACCACTCTTCTATATTTCTCCCTCCTGCCTCTTTCATTCCTCCCCTCTCATCTCTGTGCCAGAGTAGTGGCTCAATCATGTAGTTACCACAATAGACCATGAATACCAATTTAAAGGGAAATGGTGTGTGTGTGTGTGCGGGGGGATGGGGGGGTGTAGGGTCAGAAATCCTTCTAGGCAACAAAATCAAGAGCGACAGAAGCTTGGCCTGGACTCCCCTATCGGTTCTGCTGTAATTCACCTTGTGTCACCTCTATCTCATCCCACACTGTGCTGTACTTCATTCTGCCACTAAAGCCTCGTTCAGCCGTTTTCCTGACGTTTCTCTCAGCTCCCTCTTTTGAATCCCTTACCAGTAATTCATATGTAAATTACACTTAAATAATTATACAACCCAATGCCATCAGGTGGGATAAGAACTCGGTGTGTGCGTAGAGATTCTGGAGGATCTCCCGCACGCCCAGTGTGTGTACAAGCGTACGTGCTGGTAATTTAATCAACAAACCAGGCGAAGACATCGTTTGTTTTGTGCATTTGTCTGATTTCTACACACGGCTTCTAAAGACGCTGGCGTTTTTCTCTCTGCTTATCTTTCCCTGTCTGTCACAGATACACGTTCAGCTGGTTGTTCCACTTTCTATCCTCCCCCCCCCCCCCCCCATCAGCTTCCTCTCAATCTCTCTATCCCACTTTCAGTGGGTGTGATGAGTTGACCATCTGTTGTTCAGTGAAGGCTTGAAAGGGATTGAGAGGAAGAGAGAAAGCCAGACAGGGTGCGCGTGTTGGTGTTTGTGGGGGGTGGGGGAGCAAAGAGAAGAGAAGAGCACTGGGATTTTTTTAATTGCAGTTAATGCAGGATTGAACCGAGGAGACGAACGATGAGAGATGTGCCCTGATAGTGTCATGGCTGTTCAAAGTAGAGAGGGACTGACAATGATTGAAAGAAGCACTGGGAAAGAAAAACAGAGGGAGGGAAAGGTGGCATGATAATGTCACTGCAGTAAGACAGGCAGAGGCAGGCCTTTAGTTTTTGATTTATATCTCCTGTGGGGGTCTGTTAGTGTGAGTCTGTGTGTATGATGCATGATTTATCATTCGTTAACACTGAGGAATTAAAAATTTGCTTCCCACAAAGCGCTACACATCAATTACCACACTATGGATGGCCAAGCTTTGCCTCAGTTTACCTTTAATGAGCAAGGGTGTTAATGATGGCACACACACATTTGTTCTTCTATCCTCATGGGGACTTGGCATAGACTTCCATTCATTTACTCTGCATTTCAATGGCCCAAATCTGGTAAGGGTTAGGTTAAACTAAACTAAACTAGTCCCCTAACTGACTATATTAATAACTCAAACATACATCTAAACCAGAAAATAAAACTAAGCCTAGCCTCAGTGAATTGTAAACAGTCACTAGAAGGAATTCTGCTAAATCTAAACGTTTATTTTGATTAGATTAACCCCATTGTAAACATCTTATATTCACCTACTAGACCACACCCCCAACCATTCCTGACCCTGCCCCCATTTCTCATCTTACTCTGCATCCCCACCAGGTATCAAAAACATGTGCACACACACACACACACACACACACACACACACAGAGATGTGCATCCACGACAGGAAAGATCATAAAGTCCATAAATTAACTTTACCATTAACTATAGCTAAAGTTCAGCTTATCTAACCTTGACTTGAACCAGGAATGTTCAACGCCAGTTTCCTGCAAGTTTTAGATTTGTCCCTGCTTCAACACAGCTGATTCAAATAGATGATTTACCTTCTCAGTTTGCCATCAAGGTCTGCAGAGGCCCACTAATTAAGCACTCCTTTGGTTCAGCTGTGTTGAACCAGGGCAGCAGGTAAAACATGCAGGACACCGGCCCTTGAGGACCGACTGACTTAAACTAATCAAGAGCAAATCTTCACCTATTAATAATTTGCAGAATGGGATCAATCTTTTTCTTCATATGCACATAAATGTGCAGTACATAAGGGGAGTTTCTTGGTGTTGGCATAGTTTGGCAAAACCACGATTGGGCAGACTAACTTGTCTTGAGGGCAGGTTAAAAGATAAAGTAATGGTAATTGAAAAATTATTTACATGTAAATATAACTTATTGATTATTTAAAGTTTAAAACAGAACAATATCTCAAATGAAAAATTGTAAACATGATTTATTGACTTTAAATTTGGTGTGACAACTTTTTAAGGCTGTTTTAGGGCTGTTTTGACCAATTTGAATTTTTACACATCCCATTCAGATTTTGTGTGGCTAGCATCTTCCTGTCTCAATTTACGACTAAAATTAATATTTATAATTTAAAAATATAGGTGCTTCCTGACTGTTTTGACCGAGCTACACGTCCCCCCAGCTGACCCCAGCTTCTTCAAACTCCACTCAAAATTGTCAATCCGACCAATCACATCTTTTTAACAAATTCCTCCCACAAAAGTCAGACAGACCAATCATGTCTTGGACAAACTCCTCACACACAACAAGAAACTCCCACAAAGTGACTGCAGGGACCCCATCTCAGATCAGGAGTAATATCTTGAATGTTTACACAGTAACAGCTTTTCACACAAACACGATTCTATCCTGGTTACACTTTTAGAGGCAACGAGGTTAAAACTTGATTTATAGTCAATGAAAAGGGTCATTTTTCACGTCTTGCTTACACAGGTGTGTGATAAAAAAAATAGACCCCTTTCTGTGAATTGCCCCCACTCAGGATTAGTTCTCACAGCACTGTGTGTCACACACACTGTGTGATTGGTCCGGACTTTGTGGGCAGTTTTGTTTATGTAAAGGAGCTGCAGTAAAGATGCTTTACAATTTCATGCATCATTCATTCACACAAATTCACACACTGACGGTGGTAAACTACTAGATTCTAATAATGTGGGCTGAGATGATGATGTAAATGATGTCAGATTACAGCCAACATTACAACTGCTCTAGTAAAAGTCATAAAGAAAGTCAAATAAAACATAAAAGAACTCATGGAAAGAACATGGACAACTTTCTGCACGCAGGAGACAACACGGACAACTGCCAGCTCTCCATGGCTGTACTGATGGTAGGACAGTGTAGTGACATGTTCCCACACCGGCTGTTGTAAACAGTGGCGGTGTCTTTCTGACAAATCTGCAAAATTGCGCTTTATTATATCAGAAGTATCAAATATTTATCCACCAACTCATCTATTATCAACTGAAGCATTTCTTTTTACATCAGTATCATCCAGTCTTAACCACAACTTGCATCTCTGGACAGAAATCTAAGTTGTGCACCATAAAAGCTTCAATGCATCCAACTAAATATTAAACCATGCTTTTAGTTTATTGTCAGTTTATTTAGACATTTATCTTGTGAAATATTTTTACGTTCAATATGCTTGTTCTGCACATTGCTCTAGTGGCTTTCACTGTGTAAAGTCATATTTGCTTAACAAGAAGCACAAGTGCTCCTCTGCAGGGGAGAGTGCTCCTAAGCAAGGACACACAGAAAAAGAAATCAAAGCCTCATCGTCTGCCCATTTTTAAAAATGGATTTATGTTAATATGATGTTTTACATTTTGGAAAAGGTTTTTTTCTTCTTCTTGTCAGGAGGTAGTGACGTGTGACTCAGTGAGTTTTTATTTTATTTGTGCATTTTTATTGTTCTCTTCTTAAACAGACATTTAAATTCAAAATAATTGGGTATCTATGGTTTCAATAAACACCAGGAAATGAATAAATACAATAAAATGTGACCCATCAAATCGTTATGTCAACTGGTTCCACTTAACTGAGTTGAGTAAATTCAGAGCAATAAACCAGTTTTTTAACCAAAGAACATGAGTTTATTGCTTTGAATTTACTCAACTCAGTTAAGTGGAACCAGCTGACATAACATGGTTAAGTAAATCCAACATTTCATTTTTAGAGTGTACCGTTAGCCCGTCTTCTACTT
The DNA here is from genome assembly GCA_031762555.1 of Cynodonichthys magdalenae. NCBI lineage: Eukaryota > Metazoa > Chordata > Actinopteri > Cyprinodontiformes > Rivulidae > Cynodonichthys > Cynodonichthys magdalenae. The sequence goes on along the minus strand of JARVJO010000165.1, from coordinate 18,507,271 downwards.
TATATGAATGCATGATTGTGTCATAGACCAGATGTACTCAAATAAGTGGGCAGGGCATTAGGGCAGTGGGAATTTAGGTCACTAAGCTTGGACTGCATTATCAGACATACTATGAAACTATAAATGGGAAAAAGAAATAGAAATATATCAAATAACTCCCTCCCAAAAAAAAGTCAAAACAAGGATATAAAGTCATGTTGGATGATGAGCTGAAACAAATGAATGTATAAAACATGAAATTTTGTTTTGTGATGAATATATTTTACTTGCAAAAAAGTTGTTCATTCTGTTTTATTGTCTACTTACCTACTTTTGTCAGGTTTTTTTTTAGCTTCCCAAGGCTACTAATCTGATGTCACTAATCTACTGTGTTTTTGTAAAGTAGTATCATACCTTTGGCACTTCAGTTCTTAAATATACCAAGCAGCCACGCACATGCTAAAACATACGAACACATCCATGGCCAGTCACAGGAAAAACAACCACAGTCTTGAACTGTGCAAAAAGAATCAGTATGCATGACACAAAAAGAGGAACAAAAAGTGAAAAACACAAATTAAGATAGTAAGAAAAAAAAGAGGGTTTTATTTATGACTAAATTAGTTACAGTCATAACATGCTATAAAGTCTGGGTTAAATGGAGTCAGAAGGATTTATTATAATATGATCAGGAGAAATAATAAATGTTTGTTTTCCCAAATACACTGGGAATAAAGTCTGAAATTAGAAGGGCTGGGATGAAGCACATGGGTGCAATAAGTCAACACAAAAATCAATTTTAATTCTGCAACATTGTAGCGACAGACAGTGTGCATTCACTTTGTGCTCATGCTTTTGCATCGTTGTCTGTAAGCACCTAATTGAGTTCTACAAATTACAATATTGCAGGGCAGATCAAAACTTTTTGATGCCATCATAAGACAACACAAGTTCATTCTTTAGTCAAACACAAGACAGATTTCTACAATTTTTAACAATATTTAACCACGTGAAGGGTTAACTGCGTCAATGTTTCTCAACCGATTATCCTCAAAGTCCTATTTTCTTACTTCCAAGCCAAGCTGAGAACCACCATACTCCCCACTTCTCCCAAAGATGTGTTCAACTTTTCTCTTTATCAACATAATAGAAGAATGAAGTAAATGGGTGCGAGTTTTATTTTTTTAAAAAGCCTTATACTGAATTTTAACGATTCAAGTGGACTTGTTTTGGTAATTTTTATGTGCAAACAATAAATTGATATTTTCACATCATGTGGTGGTAAGGATTAGGCTACAGAGATGATTGTGTCAATGCAATGTCTTAATAAGAACAGAAACTTGTATTTGTGTGTGTGGCTAAAGAAGACAGGGTTAGGCATAAAGAGACAGAACATCAAGTAAAAGTTGTGATAAAATATGAAATATTTCAGTTTTTGTATTGAAAAAAAAAAAAAAAAAGATTAACATATAAAGACACCCATCCTGGCTCTGTGTGGAATAGTTTGTTTGGTAGATCTTCTGAAAACAGCTTGCATTTATTCCAGGGACATGAACACCTGTCAGATTCAGTCAACCAGATGGAAGGATCAGGGAGAAATCCTGACACTTCAAACGGTAAAAACTAAAATTAAAGGTTGAACATTTATTAAATACTGAAGCAGCAGTGTTCCCCTGCTATTTTTCTAAACCAAACAAACATTTTGAAATTTAAATTAATTTGTCTTTATTGATTCACAAAGGGAAACATGCTAAGCTGAAACAGCAGCAGTGGAGTAATGCATTGAATTTGATAGAGAACGTTATGATTCAGCACCAAAAGGTTTCAAATCTGAAAACACGCAGCCAACATTCACACACAGAATCCGTTCACTTTGTTTTGACACCACAGGTTCTGTTCTGTTCTTTTTTTTTTTTTATTGGACATCTTCTTGGCAGAACTGAAAAATTAACAGATGCTGGGTCATTTTTAATTCAGCTCTGGTAGTGGACCCACACATTCAGTGTCCAGTACTGGAGACCACCTTGACAGGACACCTTCAGGCTGCAGCTCTGCTGGAAAATAATCTCCACATCTTGTCAAGTTCCTTTTTTATCTCAGTCTCATTTTGGTCTTTTACCGCATTGATTCTTCCAAGCTGAATATGTTCAACCCCATGTGTCTGTTGCTCATATTCATGCATTGCAAAAACTTGTTTCTATTTTATTCTGTGCACTGGTTCATGTTTACATGATTTTATTTATCTGTCACTCTACTCAACAGTGCAAATACATATGTTTGGCCTGTTTTATATCGTTTACCTTTTATATTACACTTCAATTAGGAAAAAAAAAAAACATTTACCAACTTAACCATGTTAATGCATGTTTTCTTCCAAAAATAGCCAATATTTTAAACCAACACCAAAGATCTGTGAAGTTTTAATTATTGTACATAAATCTCCCTGTCAGTCATTTGCTCAACAACCTGGTTGCTCAACAACCTGGTTGCTCGACAACAACTGAGGCTTTGACGCAAAAGTTGAGCTCAACATGTAGCATTCTGTTGTTAAAAGGTTGAAAAAAAAATCTTCTTTGCAGTTTTAGGTGCAAAATGACTCATGTTTCTGTATTATTAAATCCCATAACAAGACCTTTATAGAAAAATGCATAAATAAAAGACACAAAATTTAACTTAAGAGTTACAAGAAAATAAAATGAACTAATCTGGATGGCTTTTTTGGTTTGATTCTAACACAAAAGTAAAAAACTACTGTATGACTTTGGCAACTTGTTCTTGACTAACCACCTAGTTATTCTTCCAGCACTACAGTGACAAAACTTGGAGCTACTTTTAATAAGGAGCTTTTAACTTGCACATAAAGCAAGTTCCAGGGAACTTCACCAAAATAAAGAACATTCGGTCTCAGAGTGATGCAGAGAAGTCCGTCACCCAATTATTTTTTTTTGTTTGTTTTTTGGAAGCTTGGACTGGTGCAATCTATTATCAGGCGGCTCCAAATATTCTCAGAAAAGCTTCCAGCTGATTCAAAATGCTGCCAAAAAAACTTCTGATTACAATAAGCAGGGGAGATCATGTGTCGCTGGTTGTAGCTTCTCTTTGTTGGCTATTCCTGTGAAATTCAAACAATACTTTAAAATTCTTCTTCTGCATAAAAAAAAGGATTAAGAGGGAGTGCTTGAGTTTCCAGAGTAGAATGGAAAGCAGTGCCTCACTAATTAGGCTTGTCTCTTGTGGAATCATCTCCCTGTTTGGGTTCAGAAGGCAGAGACCCTCTCTATGTCCTCTTTTCCAGTTTTGAAGCCTCGGCTAACAAGTTGTACTGCAATAGGCTCGGCTGCTGGGGGACATCCCATGATGATCAAGACTGATTGTGTCTCATTCTTTATATTTCTGGTCAAACCGCTACACACACCCTCCTAGCTTGGTCCTGCTGTAGCTGCTGTAGAAGTTGTCTCATAACAGAGTTCTTAATTTTTAATATTTTGGTCTCCAATTTTTAATCATTAATCTCTGCCTGCTATGGAATTAAAATGAAGACTTGATGTGATCTTCACAGCTTAGATTCAAAATTTAACTATAACTAGGTTGGATTGTACTGTACTGAACAAAGTTTATTGGGCTGTAAGTGACAATATTTTAATAGAATTCCTTATTTACTCTTGGTGCCCTGAGATGATGTGTAGAAATTAGATACTGACAAGGACTTTTCCATGACAACAGAGCACACAAAGGTGTAGAAAATGCACTTTTTACTCAGTTTGAGTAACATTATCATCTCCTACCAAATAAAAGTGATCATTGAACAGTAAGGGCTCAACCCACGGGGAGCGACAAACGACAGCGATTAATGGCTGTCATTGCAACCGAGGTGATTCCCGACACAGGACGTAATAGTGACGGCAGCGTTGCGAATCGCGCTCTGGGGACGCTCGTCTCCACAAAATTTGATTGGTTCTTCTACTGCTTCTTGTAAAGCAGTAGAAGTGGTGGTTCACAAAAAAAAAAAGGTGGGGTGTGAATTACGGACGTTTAAACAAATCTTGCAATGCTAATGATGTTGAAAAACAAACGCACATCAAAATACGATTTTATGAGGAAAAACTTACCGGATAAATTCACCCTGGCGCCAGCAAATTCCCATAAAGCTGCCTTTTTTTAGTAATCACTTGGTGAAGGGTCATATAAAAATTGGAAAGTTTGACAGAATTAAAATAATGTTGAAAGTGTTAGCTAACTGCAGTGTGAAGCATACTCTCCACTCAATGAAACCCTCGCTGATTGGTTGTAGCGCCAGGCAACAGCGACAAAAGTTGAACATTTTTCAACTTTCCTGTCGCGTCGCAAGCTCGCGCGTGCACGTCTACGTGTACGAGCACGAAATTTCACATGCACAATTTTCGCCGGTCGCTTGGCTGGAGGAGGGTGAGCGATTGTCGCCTCATCGCATAGGTTCCATTGGAAATGAATGGAGAGCGAGCGACGTCGCTCCCCGTGTATCGAGCCCTTTACTCTACAAGTGATTAACTTTTGAAGTCAGCCCAATTCAAGAACGTCACCACAGAAATGAAATTTTAGTCAACATAAAACGGTTATAATGTTACAGCAAAACAATGGTGTGGTAGAAGCCGAGAGTCATTCTCAACACATACTTTGAGCACTTACACATCCCATAAGATTTTGTATTACTACATGAGATTCTATTGTATGACATTTACAAGGTACTAGCAAAAGTACAAGTGTTTTGTATCTAGCCATTGAAAATAATTGTGACCCATCACATTGAAACAAGGATTAAGTCCAAAAGTGGAATGTGGAGAAATATGTAGTTATAGGGTTTTGATTTCAACGTGTGCAAAAATTGCATTATGTCAATATATAATAAATTAATGCCTTATCAATGTATCATTTGAATGAATTGTCTGAAATATAATCCTAAAAAAAATTTTGAAGCATTTTTTGAGCAGTAGCAAAAAAAAACTAAACTGATTTTGAGGGAAAATGCCTTAAAATTTAGAATTTTTCCCTGTGAGCTGGCAAAGTTTTTGTTTCTTTCCAACTGGGAAATCTTAATGCACAACAATTTGAGGTTTCCTCTTTATATTGAAATCAAAAATTACTCAATAAATTTACATAAAATTAGGATTCAAACCAAACAGTAACATACTACCGTAACCAACAAGACATATTAAGTCATATCTCTGGATAAGCCTATGATATCAGAATGATCCAGGTATCAAAATGTAGCTTTTAAAGCCAGGAATCTGGAAATGTAACCACGTCATATTGACCAAATTTGAGTTAATCCTCATTTTGATACGATGGGTTACAATAGTGTTTTTATCAGACACAACACAACAAGTCAGACATTCTGACGTTCCAAATCAAGAGCGCCGTGCATTATTATCAAAGGCCATCATATTAAAGAAATATTGAAATCATTAATCACAAGCTGGTTCTGATTGGCCGGAGATAGGCTTCATGTTGCCGACATGACACAGCGTCAGTATGAAGCTTGGCAAACTAATGCAGCAGACAGGACAAACCCTCGGGGTAACGCTGTCATATGCCTCTGTGGACTGCAGCTGACAACTTCTGAGCACAGACAGATGACCAGAACACACACACACACACGCACCCACACACACACACAATTACAGCGTAATATCTTCCAATGCATTGCCTTCAGATGGCCAGCTTTTAAGACACGTCTATGTTACGAAATGAACACAAACCACTCTCATCTACTCACATTTTTGAGTTTGTGCTGCATAGTTTTGAAAACCTACCAACTTAAAAGCTGCCTCAGTATTGACACACACACACACACACACACACACACACCCACACACACACACACACATGCAGGGTCTAATTGCTGAGCTCCCCAGGCTACTTCCAGTGTAGGGAAATTCTGTGCAATGTCAAAGGCTGTCAGGTCAAAGTCAATTGAAATTCCCAACACAGGTTGGAGTTTTGACAACCAACAGTACATAAACATAAATCTTCTGAGAGGCAGACAGGAGTAATAAACACAAACCTGACAAAAGAGTTGCATGTCCACCAAGGCTGCACATTAATGAAGGACAATCTATGAGGATAATATAAAGTTTACCAGAAATTTCATCTTAAAGACCAGACATTTTAAGATAGAGCGAAATGTAAAGGTTCAGTCAGAACAGGACATTTGCTTTAATAGATTGAAGACCCTGTTTTTGCTCTGTGTGCTTGTTGCATGCTTTGCTCGAGGCTGCAAGCAGAGCAAGAACAAGTTGTTTCCTGTGAGGTCTCGCACTCTGGCACTCATGGATGCACACTCGTGGCAGAGGTAGCCTCAATTTGACATCCACACTACAAGGTTCCTCTAACTGTCAGTCATATTAGTTCCCACAGCACACAGACATGATTTTCAATGGGGGGGATTGCATAAGTGCAACCTAATGAATACTGTAATATGACTGAACTTCAGCTAACAAGAGACAGTGAGAAGGGCTGGTGAAAGCAATGCCGGCACTTGGCCAGTAGTTGCATTTTAAAACCGCTGCATACATGAATCCACAATCACATTGCATGCTGTTTGTGTGTTTACTTTTAATCCCAAGCAATGCCTTTTTCTAACTAATTGCCTAAAGCTTAAATATTTATCTGCAGTAATACTGAGATGTTTACTGCAAGTAATCCTTTTTAATTATTAACTTCATACTTGACTCATGTTTTTTAAGGTATGTCAAGGTTGTGGAAACCTTTTCCATTTGCATCATTATCTACCTGGTGGAAGTGGGATTAATGATAAAGTGAGAGGAAAATACTATTGCACTCTCATGAAAGCTGCTCTTCATTCTGAACACATTTACCTGCCACTTCACAATTTAGATATCAATACTAGGAATGCCTTTGGTGCTTAAAGGCCATTTCAAATCAATTTATAGTGTTTACTGAAATTTAGAATTTTAATATTAGTCTCATCTTCATGTTATTAGCTGAATCTAATTTGTGACATTTAAGTAAAGGTCTTTCATTACACAGTGATCCCAATCACACTTTGTATGCAAGTGTGTCTGTTTCTGCATGTGTGTGATGTAGCCTTTAAAAGTGGAGAAATATTTGAGTGAAATCAAGTGGAAAATTTGCTAACCTGTTGATCTGTTCATCATCCGTTCTGTCCAAGTTTATTTATATTATTTAGTTTTCTGAACTATTACGTCAAGGTATTTGCTGCAGAACTACTAAATACAGTCAGACTTCCAGCTTACCAATGTCGTGAATCCACCGTTCTGCACGTGAAGTGCCTCCATTGCATTTAAGGAAACCACACCAATAAGAGTTGCTCTCGCACAACAGAACAGGGGTGAAAGAGGGAAGCTACAGTAAGGAATTCAGACCCATGCATTGCAGTTCCACTTAATGTAGACCGCAACTGAATGATTTAAATGTGAAAAGGAAGGATTTATTCCCGTTTACACAAGACCGGTCTCTGGAAATGCTGGTGTTTTTCTATGTATATTTGGGCAAATGACCAAAAAAATCACCCATTTACATGGAACCTCTGCAGTAATGACCCAGGCAGGGTTGCCAGATGGGACATAGTAAACTGTTGTACCGTCCCTTTAAAATTATTCTATTCTGACCCAAACTGTCATATATGCTAAGACGAGGTGTGTTGTATTTAGTTAAAATGTGCTCAGAAAACAAAATTTTTTTGTTTGCTTTTATCTGGCAACCCTGATGCCAGTCTCACTCATGCACTGATCATGCAGCGTCTCCATGATCACAGTTACGTCTGAACCTAGTGAATAAACTGTCAGAGACTCCAATCACCGATGACATGAAAATGAGCGACTGGATCACATCAAAAATGTTGGGCTTTCACTGAAATCCAGCTCTGTGTAAACATGGCCATAAAAACATGATACGTCTTCTTTAAAAAGTTTTCCCCAACCCTTAAATGGAAACCCCCCCCCCCAAAAAAAAACGCCTATACGAAAGCTAAATCAAATGGTCTTCAGAAATTGTCATAATTCTTTGATCCCTATATTTTCTTAGTAAGGATGGACAGTGATTTTCAAATATTCTGTTTCTAAATCAAATGCTCAAATCCAAAGAATTTATGCAATAGTTGCGTTTCATCTGCACAGACACGCCAAGATGTTTATTGATTGAGTTGGAGTGGCTCAGTCATCTGGTAAGGAGGGGTTTGTATAGAAGTTTTCCGGGCATTTCTAACCGGGAGGAGACCAAGGACATGCTGGAGAAAGTGTCTCTCAGATGGCCTGGGAATGCCTTGGAATCCTCCCAGAACAACTGGAAGAGGTGGTCGTGAACCTTCCTGCTACTCTCGACCAGAATCTGGAACAAATGGCTGATAATAAACCGTTTCATTGTTTCCTGATGGTGCTTTTACAGTCAGAACCCGGCAGAACCTAACAGACATATCCACTTCAAGCAAAACTCAGCGTGTCCCATCTGTTTCTGCCACTGTATTTTAATATTATTGTTAATTATAAAGTAGAAAATATTGGTCACATATGAGCTCAGCTTTTCTGCCAGATTGCATGCATCGTCCTTCGTTCTGGTCCATTGGACCAGTGATGATGGAACATCATAAAACTTCCTAGCTAGTGGAATTAGCAACAGCAAACTTCTCTACTTGAAAACTGTTTTATTGGTGGGTTTTTACAGTGCAGAACTTTGAGATGCGTACATTTTAATTGACCCCCAAGTTCCAATCATGTGAACGCAGTCCTTTCTTAAGCAAAAAGATGAAAGCCGCAACAATCATGAATCATTAAGCAGTAGCAGAGATCAGTGTTTAAGATTTTTTTTCTTTTCTGTTTTGAAATGCTTTGTTGATGTTGGCACTTAAGCTATAGCCTTGCATGAGTAATAGAAGAAATAAGCACATGTTGGGGGGATGTGTTAAAAATTATTTGTTAGTTACAAGTTGGAAGGCATGTGGCCAAAAAGGACTGTTGACATATTTAGTTTTTGGAAGTGAATCAATTTAATGAACTATCAAGGAGGTGACTGAATGTAGAAGTAGAAATAATTTGAACAAAAAAAAAGAACTAAAATTTACAAAAAAATTCAATTAGCTGAATAATTCATGGCCCCGAGGCTGACTGGTGACCAGTCCAGGGAACCTGCAGAACAGGGATGGACTCCAGCTAGCAACACAATCCTGAGGAGGGCAAAGCAAGTATGGAAAAGGAATGAATGATGAATTAGAAAATGCAATCAGAAATGAAAGACTTTTATGATTAATTTAAAAGCTCAACACAAAAGAAGACAACACAGAGAAATTCGAAATAAAAATAACTCTTTAACTCATCATTCAAAACAAATCGAAGCTTCCAAACGCAGCCTGATCCCAAAATCTCAGAGATGCTGTTATAAACATGGTTGTTTTCAAACTATTTCTCCAACTTTGTTTCAAAGCCCCTAGACAGTGAAAAATTCATACAAATCCAAATTGAAAAAAATACTGCCTACAGTACTTTTTTGTTAAGAAAAGAGAAAAAGCAATGTGAATTCAGAGCCTGTGCAGCTGTTTTATTTGCTTCAGT
>JARVJO010000165.1:18472127-18482405 GCA_031762555.1 Cynodonichthys magdalenae | reverse complement strand
TATATATATATATATATATATATATAATTAAATGTTGGATTTTCCAGTGTTTTATTAAGAAAAACAAATGGAGAAAATGTGTTGTAAAACGTATGAAAGCTTTAAGAATACTTTCATATTTTACTAACTTATGTGGTCACACACTAATTCAATCCCATTCAAGAAGGTTGCTGCAACTAATCAACTGTTGCCAACACACAAACATCTAAAACTTAGTAAAAGTACCAGATAAAGCTAAAACTGCATGTGGTAGTCAATAACAACATACTCTGATCACGATGTCTTATAAAATTGCATGATTTTCAAGGTCTGATGTAATCAGAAACAGTGCCATCATTTCTCAACATAAGATGTTCTTAATGCTATAGACTGACTTGCAAAATCCACAGATTTTTCTACGATATAATGCTCTGAGACAGTTTATTTGAATTTTTTTAATCCCATGCAATTTATGGTAAAGCATAACCCAAATGACAGTTTATGACTAGTGTTTGTTGCAGTTCAACCCTGTGTATTTATTTTAATTTTGTGGTTAAAAGAAAGATCTGTGTAAAGGGAGAGGACAACAGCTGGTTCTGTGTGTAAATGTGTGTTTTTGCGTGTGTGTGTACCTAAATCCACACAGAACGTAGATGATGGGTTTAATCCCATCGTTCAGTGGGTCATGCTGGGAACGTTGACTGTGTTTTCCAGCTGACTGCATCAGACAGAAAGTCAATCTACCTGTCTGTCTAACCCTGACTGTATTTGTTGCTGTATTATGAACACAAGCAAAATTTGAATTTATATCTGTGTGCATTTGCCTATGAGAGTAGAGGAAAGAGGAGAGGAGAGTTGATTAAAAAGGAATGAAACGGTGAAAGGAAAGACAAAAATAAAATGGACAGCAGTGTTGGGAAAGTGGTTTCAGGAAGGGAGAGAGACAAAACAGGCAGTAAAAGTGGTGTGCTCTGTGTCTGACCCCTGCTACACGAGTCTTGTGGCAACACTACAGAAGTGTTAACAACAGGAGTCCATTTAGCTCCAAGTGACTACTGTAACAGTTCAGAATTGGACTCCCTGCTGAACCCCTTTCTGCATTAGCCACGAAAAGATATTCACACGTTACCGATGAGAGTGCACACAGAGATTAAACAAACACAGGGATAAAAATGCATTCAAAGAAAAAAGGGGTTGCACTTTTCTTCAGGGGTCATGAATGTTCTGCCTCCCATCCATTTGGATTTTTTTAATATTCAGCTCCCACTGCAAAGTTTTCAAGAAGAGAGTGCAAAATGGACAGAGATTTGTATCTTAGATTATCAGTTGGGGAAAAAAACAGGAGCACAAACAAGAGCAACAGCAAAAATGGAAAGGAAAAAAAAAACATGTTAGCGAGAGGTGAAGATACAAAATAAATATTTTTACATCTATTGATTTACAGGAGATTTTCTTTATATAAATCCCACAAAAAGCCCATTAGCCACAGTCATTTGATAGTACCATTATGTATGTATATCAATCCTTTAGTTCCCAAAATGTTGCTACAATGCAAACTGTTTTTGGAATAAATGTATTTTGTTTCTTTTAGAGAGATTTTATGCTCAGGGTTTTGTTGGAGGTGTGATTGAAGATGCATCAATATGCATCCCTATTGTTTTGTAATTGCTTCACAACCTTACGAATTGTAATCATATCATATTGTGAGGTGCCTGTAAATTCCCACTCTTCACCTAACCCTTAATCTGGCCTATTTGTTTGTGCTTGTAACATGCCTTTAAGAAAGCACTACAGATATGTTTTTTTATTATTATTTTTTTTGTATCTGGAATAAAGGGCACATCTTTGCAGGCTACAGTTACTGTCTCAAGTGAGACAGATATTCAGATGGTCTTTGAGGAATTCACAATTTCTAGGGCACAGTGTGATCCATATTCTGTAATGAGCTCTGGGAAAGTTTAAAAGATGAGGCTGATTCGTAGAACGGTGGTTCAATCAGCCTGAGTAGGTCTGGGAATTCGATTTTTGCAGACAATTCAGGTAATCAGGCTTTGGGAACTTGTTAGTGGAATCAATTTCATGTTAGTTGAGTTGTTTTTCTATAGATTTTGCTGATTGAAAACAAGCAAAACACATTTTATTTTCTAAAATCAGCTTTAAACTTTCACTTTACCTGGTTAATTAAGTGTATAGAAATACGGTTACATCAGTTTTGTTAAGCCAAAATGTTATTAAAACATAAATGCGTTTTTTTTGGAGGGAATTTACTATGAATGGAGAGGCACGTATTAGATATTAAAAGACTCCTTTGTATGCAGAACCATTAAAGGTAATCCTTTATTATTTTTCATCAAATAAGCAGGTAAAAGGTCTGAAGTCAGATCCATGTGTGAGATTTGCATTTGGAGGATGTTGCTGTAAATCTAAAACATGCAGTCAAAATATTCTCAAATGCAAACAAAACAAAGCATCCCCCAGGCAGCAGGAGCAAAGCAAATACCCACTAACAATAGAAACAGATCTCCACAAGGTGCAAATCATTCATGTGTCTAAAGAAGAAATCAAACTTTGTCAAAATACATCATAAAAATTCATCCTTCTTCTGGAATAGTTTCCTTTTAACAAATGAGAGTATGACGAACCTTTTCCAGCACAACGGGAAGACAACGGTACAAAGACAGGTTGAAACATCTCATTCTCTGACAAATTCAAATCATTCTTGGCCTCCGGTGACACAGTGTCACTAGCATAAACTGATGATGTGACAAAAGAAAGACACAGCCGTAGGAACTCGAAAGTCTGCCTAGATTAGGCAAATGCAGCAATATTGACAACTGCCGAACAGTGCAGATGGAGAATGAGCCAAAACATTCTGTGGAAACAACCAAGGCCAGTTTGAAGGTAAATAACTGGGATATTCTGGAGCAGGAAATAATGAGGGCGACTTTAGAAAGAAAGTTGGGAAAAAATACCACATGAAGAAATTCATTATTTAGTAAAATCCCAGGATTGTTTTCCATTCACATGTTCAGCATTAGACCCATTAAACAGCTAGATTTAAACCTTGGCAAACAGCTGAACTATTCAGTTAGTTAGTTAGATGAAACGCAGTTTTGAAAACATGTAATTTAATTTAACTCAACGTGAGGTCATTACTGCGAACTAGTCCACAAATAAAACAAGAAGGAAATGTTTTATTCTGGTCAAATGCTGGACGCATCTGTGACAAAGAAAGAATCTGAGGCGTTGCTGAGGTATGTGATGTCGTTGGCCTAATTCTGTTCAACCAATGTGCAGAAGTGATAACACCGAGAGGCTTCTTTGTCTTCAGAGTCGTCAGAAAGGTGGCGCATGTCAGGGAAAATTATTATTTTCTTTCACAACCATTTTCACAAAAAACATGACATCTTGCTGAAAAGTTGCATTTGGCCTCTGAGAGTTCAGTATAAAAAGTGTGAATAATTTGTGTACATTTTTTTAAATATGGCTGCAAGATAAAAAGAAATAAGAGACTACAGACATAAATAGTGTTACAGTGCATGCAGTTTTTTTTGTGATTTCTGGTGCAGATCCCCCTCTTTATTTTGTATTATACAGGATGTCAGGCATTCAACATTTAAAATAAACATTCAGAGGCACAAACCACCAAAGTTACTGGCAGTAACTTTATTTTATGGTTTCTTTCTCTTGTTTTAAAAAGGAGACATATCATGCTTTTAAATCCTTTTTCACCTTTAAATCCTTCATTTGGGGTCTATATAAAGAGGAACTACAACGCCTCGGTCTGAATTCCTCCTTAATGTAACTCCACAAGCCCCTCTTTTCTGAGGTGTGTCTCAGATCAACTCGTTTTGAGGCTGTCTCTTTAAATCTAAACGAGGTGCTTCACACCTCGCCACACTCCAGCGTGGTTCATTCTAGCTTTATAGAGGGGTTTATGACTATATAGCGGCACAGAAATGTTTTATTTACAAATGAATTAAAAGATGTCAACAAGGGAAGACTTGTCCATCCAGCCTTACATGTTGGAGCCAGAGTCTGACCCAGAGTCAGAGGAGAATTATGTTGGCAAGTCCAGACTGTTCCTTCGTAAATACAGTGATGTAATAGTTCAGAAAATATCATAGAAAGTAGAGAAAACTGAACAGATTGAAAAATATGACCCAAACAGAATATAAATATATCTCAGTAGCACCAGTAGAGACTAAATTTACCTTTTCTGCACTCCTAGAGCCTCAAAGTACACAACAAAATGTATTTAACAGCTAAAAAAAGGGGATTTTGATAGATATTTATCCTTTAAAGGAAGTGAAAATTGTTCTAAAAAAAACTCAATTCACCCATCTTATCGATCCAATCAAACAATCTGTACATTGAGGTTATTCACGTCTTCTATTAACGATTTCTCTTGAAAACGCCAATTACAAAATAATATGAATGCACAGTAAAGAGATGGCTAGGGTGAGCTCAAAAGAGAGGCAAAGTTTGAGTCAAGAAAGATACTTAGACAGCATGTAAGTGATGAGACAGATGAGGTATCCACTGAGTGACAGAATGCCAAGGAAGGCGAAGGAGACAGAGACGGAGAAAAGAAAGCTTTGGCTTAATGTTATTCTGAGCTTCAATCAGGGCTCACCCTGCTCTGCTTTCTCCCAATCTTCTTGGCAATACACTCACACACACACACTCACACACACACACACACTTACAAGTATCTCTCTGTCCATCAACCTTGGCCTGCCAGTCTGAGTGCAGTGGCGATGGTCCACACAGGTTTAAACAGAGCACTTTAGGAGGAGAGAAAGAGAAAATTTGGGCCAAGAATAAAAGCGTGTAGTGCTATGTAGACTGATAAATGCATTGGAAATATGTGGTTAGTGGCGAGGTAAGGCCATCGCTTTGAAAAGCAGAACTAACAGGCTGGGGGGGGGGGGGGGAGTTGGCGCCATGATGCATCTGTGCTGACCAGCGCCGACGGAACACAGACCAGAGACAGACATGAGGAGAAAGTGATAAAGCCTGTGTTTAGACAGGCCTTTGTGTGTTCACAGACACGCTTTGAAGTTGTGACGAGATTTTAGGGCTTACAACTCTGATAACAGCAAACATATAAAGAAAGAAGTGATTAAAATTGATTTATGTAATGCACAAAGACTCAAGATAGTCAAAACCAGGGAAACCAGATCAAATCAAAGATGAATTATGAATTACAGAAAAGATAAAAGATGAACTACAAAGATGTGGCACATATTGTGCAACATATGCCTTTAAAAAGCAATAGTCCAGACGGCGAACAAAAGAAACAAACATAGTAGTTGCAACATCATTGTTTTTGTTCGTCGTCTGTGTGTTTTCATATGCAAACAACTCCGTTAATCTCGCCTGCTTTAGTTTGCATTTAAACTTTGTTTTATTTTGCAAAGAAAGGTTGTAGATGTTTGGGGATTCAGGCAGTCATATCTTGTAGTTTTACCTACACATTTGCACAAAACTTGTGCCAAAATCTAGTTTCTCTTGTTCCTAAACTTTTTCTTTGTCCATATTTGTTTGTCTCCTGTCTCAGTTCATCAATTTATGTACCTGTAATGTTGTATTTGATAGGGATGCACAATATATCGGCATTAACATCGGTATCTGCCGATATTGGTCATTTTTTAGAACATCGGCATCGGTTTGATAAGTAAAACTTGGCCAATATTAACATCCAATATGGATTTCTCACTTTTTAGCTTTCTGTTTCTGTTTGGGGAGGGGGGGAAATATTTGGTCAAGTGGTATTTGTTTGATCAGCCAGGAATAATGAAGCAGAGAGCCATGTCAGAGGTCTGATTGTTTTTTTACGGTGTATTTGTGCGTATATGTAACGATTTGTTGTATGGAGGAACCCAAAACGTAGGCAGACACTATAGCTTTAAGGTTAAATAATAAAAAACTGGTTTATTAAATAACAAAATAAAAAGACTGGCGTGGCAGCAGAAGACAAAGCTTAAAACAATGGCATGAACAAGGCATGGAGCATGAAAAGGACAATGATCCAATGGGGCAATGAGGACATGACACTGACACAGGAAATGGAGAAAACTAACAGGAAATGATAAAATAAGACACAAGATGACCAAACAATGAAACAGAAGAATTCTAACAAAATGAACCATAAGAATCATGACAGTATATGTATATAAATAATTGGTGTGTTTGTGTAATATCGGTAAACATCGGTTATCGGCCATAAAAGCAATAATTATAGCCAATATCGGCTGAATGTTTTTATAAGAGAAAAAGTTAAACTTTTTAAAGTATGTGTGTGAGTATACACTGTGTATATTCTGTCTGCATTCTTTGAGTTTTTTTTTCATTTAACCTTTTTTGATTAATCTCCTCGTGTGAATTCCTTTGTTGCCAAACGCTCAGCAGTAACCCACAGCAGGTGCGTCTCTAATAGTGTTCAACTGTGGAGTTTATCTGTGGGATGTTGCTTTTCAATGTGTAGGTGAAAAGTCACAAATTATATTTTTTTCCCTTTACATGAGTTGGATACTAGAAACTGTACTTGGTAGGAGAAGAAAATGGAAAACAAAAGGAGAATGAAAGAAAAGAACACGGCAGAAAAATTCACGAAGATATTGAAGAAAAAAAGACGGAATTAGCCTGGAGGTGAGGAAACGGGGAATAGAGGTTGCATTGTACAGCGAGTGAGTGGGTTGCTCAAAAATCAAATTTAATTTAAAAAGGATTTAAACGAGCACAATTCACCATGACTGAGGTTATTATCTCGGTAACAAGCCCTGGTAATAAATCAATGATTACACAGATATAGGTAATGACAATGACACAATGAAAATCTCACAGCAGAAACTGAATTCCTCTCAACATTGTGGCAGGGGGATATTATGGCACACTGACTATTCGAGTTAGAAACGCACTGACTTTTATTACTGAAGAGAGATCAAGCAGGACAAAGAGCGTGAGGATTACAAGAAGTGGTGAAAAGTGCAAGAAAAAATGGGGATGAATGGAACCATATAAGTTGAATTAATCAAAACAGCTAATTATTATTAATGTGCTGTATTTCATCTCTTGACTAACAAGAAATATTAGTAAAAAAAAATGATTGGGATAATACTACAGTAGATGTAGTTTGCAATTGTGCTTGTTTTAGTCTTTATTTTCTGTTTTGAGTAGTTATAATTACAGTTTTTGTTCACGAAAGTAAACATCAACAAGCAAATAAAACAGTTTTAAAATAGAGCTGGTAAAAAACGGTTCACTTCATGGAACCGGGTTAATATCTGCCACATGAATAGTGATGTTTTCAACTTGTTTAGAGCAGTATTTAATTCAGTACTTCCTCAGTCTGAGTCTGCTGATTTTATGGTTAGCAATTTTATGCAAATCCGCTCTTTCCAGCTAACCGCTGCAGCTTGGACCAGGCTCGTCTCGAGCGGAGCGCCAACTGTTTCTGGGGAGATGAACTGCGCAGCTCGGACCGACAGCAGCCAGTGAGTTAGCGAACCAATATGTATGACTCTGAAGTATTTCGGTGACACTGTTTTTTTTTTCTTTCTTCAGTGTGTTTGCGAATTTGTGGACAGTATTATGATGTCTGCCTGAGAACATAAGGGATTCGGGTTAATTTTTGACTTAGGATTGATGGGACCTGATTCAGTGCTAGGACTTAAATCATTAACTCGAGTAGCTCAGGAGCCGACCAGATTTTAAAATACAAAAAAGAGGGGATGGCTTTAAAATTGAGAAAATCTTGTAAATGTTTTTAAAATATATAATTTGACTTTTTTAAAGAAAGAGGACAAAAGGCCCATAGGCATCACAGTAATTATTTGTGAAGGGGAAATGTCTTCCTTACATATAAAATCTAATTTGTTTGGACCCCCCTTACATTTACCATAAAATATTAGTTCACCCAGTGCTGTTTCTATTGCTTAACTAACAAATTAATTCCACTTGATTTACAGAATACTCACACCAAGTGTTTACTTATGTAGGTAAAAGTTTGACAGCTTGTTAAAATACACCAGAACGCAGGAAATGGCAGCTACCTTCATTCAAAATTTTCTGGGATGCCACTGCATATCCACTGTTAGACCTTTCCACTGAAACACTAAACCTAACTACACAAAGATGCACTCTTCCACGCTGAGATCTGCATAAACTCCTCCTGCAGTAAACTGTGGTTTTATTTAACTGTAAATACTGATCCATGAAAAAGGCACATGCTAGCAGAACAGCAGCAGCTGACAGCTTGGAAAAAGGATAAAATCATGAACACAAATATGGGACTTTGCAAACTTTTTTTTTTTATGGTTCTAAAAGTGATTTCACGTTGTGTTATATTTATATCTTCTTTTCAGTGGCCAGAGGCTGAAGGAGTAATCTGTTTTATTTTTCGTCCTGAGAGTTTGAATCACTATAGTAAATGATCGCTGATCACATGTTCATGTTATCTTTTTATTTTCTAAGCTGCTGGCTGCTGCTATTCTGCAAGCATGTGCCATTTTCAGAGATCAATATTTACACTTAAATAAAACCCTGTTCACGGCTCTCACCGGAGAGAAGAGAAAGTGGTCTTAATATCTGGCCCCAGACAAAACATATTTTTTCCCTAATCAGCACTAAGTTCTCAGCAAAGGAATAATACCCAGAGTGCAGACTTCCTTTGCTGCTTCTAAAGTCCATTAGATTCCCAATGATGTGTTTTAGTAAAGCTTTATTATGCTTTCATGTGACAAAGTTTAAAGGAAACCCTTCAATTATGAGACGAGAAAGATCCTTGGATTTTAGTGAATTTATTAGACAGGCTATTCTTTCAGAGTTGTGAAAAGAGGCACTCTTGTTAAGCAGTTCCTCCTACAACACTTCAGATGGTCATTCAAACCCTTTGAACACATTTAGTAGGTTTGTGTGTTTTGTTTTGTTCCTGACCAATTCTGCCTCAAGGTAGATTGCTCTGCAGCACATTTCATTACAGCTCTGTGTTAACAAAATAATAATGAAGATCTGCTGAGGTAGCAAATGTCACAACAGTCAGAATGGGTTAGAAAAAAAGAGAAAATGATGATTGAAGGTAGAGCTGTACGATAAATTGTAATGTACTGTATGTGAGTGCGATAGTCACATGGCAGGTTCTGCAACATGTAAACCATGAGTCATTGCACTAAACAGTAGTGTTGCGATGTTTATTTTGATGGGTTGCTTCCGCCAGCGAAGAGGCGGGCAGCTTTTTGTAAAATGTCCAGGAAAATAATGGCAGCGTTTTTTTAGAGAAGTGATGTCGGTGAATTCTTCAACTGTGGAGGAAGACGACAAGGATCTGGATGAAACAAGGAGGAAATTATATAAAATATGGTTTAGCACGAATGCTAATATTTAGCGTGATAGAAAGAGAAACTAAGCGCGACACAAAGTCAACACGCAGTTCACGTTTGTGCATGATAGAAGGGAACGCACTCAGGTCTCAGCACAATAAAAGCAAGCAAAGAAAATAAGAATATCTCAGACATATTTGTAATATGCATAAAAATAGGTCTGATCAGTGAAGGTTCATTGTCAACATAATGACAGCAGAACTTAGTGTTATTTAAATCAGTTGTTTGAATCCTCTTATTTTTCATATCACAAAAAACACTGCAAGGTAATTTTTTTCCTATATTGTGCAGTCCTAATTGAAGGAATGCATATTGCGCAACATGTTTTTTGCCAGTTTTAAATTACTTGCAATCTTATGATAGCAAGTGGCAGAATTTTAGTGGCTTTGGACAGATCCTGTGAGATGTGTTAGTTCTCTGGGTACTTGGTGAGGATGACTCTCAGCTACCACACCGCTTTTCAGTTTAACTGTAAAACTGACTGAGATGAAGATAGTTTTGAGTTTCCAATTGGCTGTGGCAACCTATTTCAGTTGGGTTGACATTAAATGTTTATCATTTGTTCATGTCATCAAAATATTACTCTTAGGGATTTTTTGCCGATATTTGTCCAGTGGTTCATGAAAAACACGTACACAAAAACAATCTTTGCCTTTGCAAGCAAAAAATACATTTCTAGCTCAGACAGGTGTGTTATAAGGTGTAATTACCGACAACATGTATTATTTAATACATTGAAACTTTTGTATAACATATTAAAATTTAACTGTTAAATTAAAAATGTCATGAGTTAGTGAGTATTTAAATGGCAGCTGACACAACTGGAAATTCCTGTGCACTTTCTAATGGTGCGTTCACACCAAACGCGTTTTGAGCGTCAAGAGCGTCGAGTTTACATACAAAGTCTATGTGAACG
>JARVJO010000165.1:18453471-18472027 GCA_031762555.1 Cynodonichthys magdalenae | reverse complement strand
TAAAAGACCAGCGTCGAGCGTCCAGCGTTTCGAGCGTTTTTGACGCTGAAAACGCGTTTGGTGTGAACGCACCATAAAGGTGGCCACAGCTCAGCTGTAATGTTGTAATTTTTCAATAAAGAAAATCTTCTGGTTCTATTCTTATCTCCTTACAATCCTCTGAATAAAACACAGATGTGCTTATCTGTGGCTAAATATAGAAAACTATTTTCCTTTGTAGATTCTTGATCAGGTGAAAAAAGTTTGATAACATGCAGTACTTTTTATCCATCTGGTTATACTTTGCTGTCAAACTTATGTTTTAGTACTTCTCTTTTACTGTCTCTGAGAGACATTACAGATTTTACAAATTTCTAGGTTTGGGTTTTTAGCCATGTCTGACATTACAGAGGTGATATCTTTATGTAGCCGGTAGAGGAGAAAAAGCCAACACAGAGTTATACACCTGGAACATTTTGATTAAAAGTTAGAAATATTGGAAAATTTACACTCTGGACTCCACATCCATGAAAATTCCCCAATTCTTAGGAAGAAGTGTACACTGTTCTCTATAAGCACAGACACATCCACACAGCCAATCAGGAGGATTTCACAGGATCACACATTACCGCTCCTTGAAGTGTGTGAGTTGCTAATGATTGTGGATCTCATTCAGGGAGGGAGGGCTGGGGAGGGTTCTGTCTGCCCATTAGGTAACTGTCTCAGTCTGCTGACTAAACACAGCACTTACATCTCTCTGGTTCTCTTCTCTTTGCACTCACTCCATTGTTTTGGAAAATGAAAGTATTGGGCAAATAAATTAGACCATTTCGACACTCTTGGTTTGTTATCCATCACCACTGAAAAGTAAAGACAGAAGATCATGACTTTGCTTGTGTTTGTTAATAAAATATCACCTGAACCACTAAACCAATTTTAATGAAACAAGCATTAAGTAATCGTATGCGTTGTAGAGTTTAGATCAAGCCAAATAAATCCAACCCAACCCAGACCAAGCCCGTAAATAATGTGCCTGAGACCGATCCAACCCGACTAATAAACTACAATTAAAAACTCAAGCACAAAGTAAACCAGATCTAATATTTTGATTAGACTTTCAGTCTTTGCAGCAGTTTCTTTTTTTTGGTAAAAAAATAATCATGAAATTGAGGATATTTCTGGGGAGTGTGCATGGTTTCAGCACGTGCAATCAGACCTGTGGTGTGAGAATGTATG
The DNA here is from genome assembly GCA_031762555.1 of Cynodonichthys magdalenae. Lineage (NCBI taxonomy): Eukaryota > Metazoa > Chordata > Actinopteri > Cyprinodontiformes > Rivulidae > Cynodonichthys > Cynodonichthys magdalenae. The sequence continues at coordinate 18,470,812 of JARVJO010000165.1, read as the reverse complement.
AATTAATTTAGCAAATTTTAGATCCCTTTAAACTAGCGAGATGGGCAGCACTGCAGAGCAGCTCGCCTGGTCCTATTAATCCACAAGCATGCACCTGACATTCACATCTTCTTTTCATCTCCGCCCCACAGTTAATCAAAAAGAAAAAACTTTTTCTGACTCCGGTGTGAAAAAAAACAACTGCTGTTGTTTATATGCTGAGCTGGACGAAGGGAGAAATTATAATAATTTATCCCACGCAACACAACATTTCAGTTATATACAAAATTAAAATTGAATGAGGTAGGCTAATTAAAAATGTGCCACAGAAGCCCAACTTGAACATGTAATTTTGGCCTGACCCGGCCTGAATTTTGGGTCAGGCTCCGGCTATAAATCTAAACTCTAATTTACATCCACAACCGACTACCTTTTTGAGTCAACTGAACTCAAAACAACTTACAGCTAACAGAACCTAAAAAAATACAGTATAGTTAAAACAGTTTTACAGATCTTGAGTTAAAATTTGCTGTGGTGATTGCCAAAAAGGACTCATGACACAGGGTGTGGCATCTCACATAATTGCATGGAACTGAGCACAACATTATTTGCAAAGTTTTACTAAAAACAACCAGCTACTTTTCTCAGCATAAGATGATCATAGATTAAAGTTTGATCTGAGATGTGGTAGAAAACGTGCATTTATTTTTAGTAGAAACCAAATGACCAGCACATCTCCTCACCCAGATTAGACAAACTTCATTTAGCCAAAGAATAAGACCCCAAGCTGAGCTTTAAGGGCAGCCCTCTGCACTGCATGCTTCAAGAAATACTAAAGCACATTTGCCTCTCCTCTGCTCTCACCGGAAATCAATACAGTGGCACACTTGTCTCCCTCCTGAGTAAAGAGCAACAAGACTGCTTTTGCACAGTGCATGCATGTTTTTATCTGTCTTTAAATGTGTATGGCTGCACATTCTCTTGACAAAATAAAAGTGGAGATGAAGCACAACGTATATCTACATGCAAACACACATTTGCACACTCCCCAGAAATATCCACAAGCTCAGCTCAGCCTCCTGAAATGTATAAACAGGGCAAGTGGATAAATCTATAAATCAGATTGGGTGTTTCCTGTTTGCTTGTCTGCTTTTTAAGTGTGGAGACTTTTTTTTTCATCTGTGTGTGCGTTTTTAACTAAGTCAGCATCTCTGCTCATCGCAATCTCAGATAAAAGAGCTGAAACTGATCTGTGATCAGCCATGCTCTAATCCTCTATGTTACCCATCATTATTTTATCTCGGTACAACCAGATGCCAACAGACAGGATGACCATTTATTAACCAACAACGTCAAGACAAACTCCTAAATATGTCTATTAGAAAAACTAATTTAGAAAACCCTTTTTTTGATTTCTGATAGCAGACATTCATTAACCAACGGTTTAATGAGGGAATTATCAAAATTCCAAATTAATTAACTGAGCTGTGAAAATACGGACCTAACTGGATTAAATGGTCACATCTTCAGTGTTGTCTATGTGGCACATTAAGTGTCTCTAAATTAAGCTTATTGTTAATAAATTCACAAGGCAAATATTAATAAGTAATTTAATCTTTTTTTTCCCGCAAAAGTCGGGATTATTAATAATGATTCCTCAAGAGCAGATCAACAGAAGGGGCTGAAGAGTTTTCTGTCTAAATGCCTGATTTTCTACCAATGTTTTTTTTTTAAGTTCTGGATATTTCAGGAGTGCTTGGTATTGTATAAATAGCCATTTTAAAACCTTTTAATAATGTTTAATTTACTAATAGACATTAGTGCTGGGCAGTATACCGGTTCATACCGAAAACCTGTTTTTATTTTTGTCATGATAGGAATTTTCTGAATACCGACATTCCGGTTCAAATAGCCTGAACAGGTTTGGAACATTACGTCGTGCACACCAGTAAACTGTTTCACAGGGGACACTTTTCCTCGCAGCACCGCTATGTGCATTAACAAGCTAATGTTATTGTTGGAGACGGCACCGCTTCTCTGGAGGCGATTCTACTACTTATGACGTTACAAAAAAATAAAATAAAAAAATAACCGCTCCTGTTTTCTCCATCGCTGAATGTGTTATACACCACTTCAGTGATGTGCACAGATAGATTTAATGCACAATGTAAATGTATGGAGACGCAATGTGCTTCTATTGTAAAAAGCCCATGGGGAAGTGGTTTTCTACTGGATGAGTTGACTGGTGCACAGAGGCTGAGTTGTCCCGTAAATAACAAAAAACGATAGACCCGAATTGCTCAACCCTCCTCCTTCATGACCGGACCAAAATGCATGCTTACCCTCTACAACCAGGCAAAGAAGAAAAGACATGTAGAGGAGGGAAACAGCGATACAGACAGAGGTACAGTAAAATAAAAAAAGTCAAGAAATAAAGAGAGTAACTTCAGCTGACCGTGGTTTGCTAATCAACAAGCAAAGTTTGTACATTTTATTATCAGCTGAGCTGTGAAGAAAAGAAAAATACAGTCAAATACCGTGATACCGGTATAAGTTTTGAAAATACAGTGATATAAAATTTGGGTCATACCGCCCAGCACTCAGAGACAGGAAATAAAACACATTATGAGCTTCTTTTGGCCAGAGAACCCCTAAGGATTCCCCAGGAGGAGCAGGAGTGTGTTGTCCGGGTTTTCTATCTGGATTTGTTACTTACACAACCTTCTAAGCAAATAAAACATAGAAAGCCTATTTTTCAAATTACTGCTATTTTTCTCTTCAATAAAAGAAGCTTGTATTCATTTTTTTTAGAAATAAAAAATATCAATTAAATTAGATTTATTCCCAGTTAAATAATTTCAGTTTGTTAAATATTCCTGAACAAACAACATGGAGAGCCAAGGTTGCTGTATAAATGTTTTTTTCTTGTAGCCAAAATATTTCCTCTTGATAAACATAATAAAATGAACACAAACCAGAGATGAGCGAGGTGCAAAGGAGATAAAATAAAACAAAGAAAACAATCTAGGAGACAGGAGGTTAAAGGAAGGTATAAAAGGGAAGCAGTGACCCCAGTCAGACTAATCTCAGCTCAGAGTGGAACAGCACCTTGAACCAGAGCTAATAGATCAACACTCACATGAACACACCCAAACCTTCCCTGTATGTCACATCTAAATCCACAAAACCACTCAGACACACTGACTGTGCTAAAAGATTTACACACCAACACACATAAAACACATCGTCACATACAGAGACTCATTTTAACACTAACAAAAATCAATGTACAGTGTTTAACTGTTGGGATTGGATTAAATTATTCAGTGATTTTGATATTTATTGCATGTCACTGAAGGGGAAAGGCAATAATGCTGTTGCCGTGTTTTTATGTGTAGTGTTAAAGGGCCAATATTACATGTTACTCAGGCACATTGTTTAATTATATACCATAATAAAGTAACTATGTCACCTTCAGTTGTTATGAAAATGCTGTTTATATGTATAAATCAAAAATAAATTTGACTTTGCATCATAGCCGTTTCTAAACGTCTTGAAATTGGCCTCTGTCTTTTTAAGAACCTCCTACTGATTACGTCACTCCTATTTCAGCACGTCATCACAACAGCTTCATGCCGTTTAGAGCCAGTCCTAATGGCGTTGTATTAATAAAAAATAGCAGCAACATTATACAATATCTATTTTGGAAAATTGTAACCCAGGTTAAAACTGAACCTCGCCTTCGTATGGAGAGCCATTTCATTCAAAATTAGCTTTACAAAATCAAAATGTCACAAAATAAAACTACAATAAATAAATAAATACAATTATTTATAAATATCAATGTCATTAAATAAATAAACAAACACGTTAAAATTTTATTTTATAACATAAATAAAAAATATAAAGACATGCTAAAAAATGTATTATATTTTACTGATTTTGTTTAATTTCATAGGGTCATTTATTTATTTAACAGAAAATGTATTAATACTTTATTAATTACTTAATTTATTTATTTATTTTTGAATGAAATGGCTCTCCGTAATATGGACCCAGAAAATACATTTTCTAAAGAACCGGAGCAAGTAGAGAGATGATGTTTCAGGTCGGTAAGATATCTCCCAGTCATCCTCACATACGCACTCATCAATGTTGAGCTAATTTATTTACTACTAAAATGTGGTGTAAGCCAGCTAAAAAACACAGATCGTAATACAAGTTAAGAATGGTAACCGTAGATCACAGATAGACCAAACAACCGAACAGAACAACGCGAGTTGTTTTTCAGCTTGCAATGGTGTTTATAATTCGGTCTTTACTTTTTATTCTTTTATTTATTTATTTAAGTGCTTGTGTAACTGTGGGATGCCAGTTTGTTCGAAACCTCCCGGGATATCTGCTCCGCTTCTTCTTCTTCACCTCCCTCCAGGAAGTGTTTTCAAGTTCTGCCTTTCCAAAGACGGCCAAAAAGTTTAGACCATGGTTTTATCACTGCTTTTGCCATGTCGTATCTGTCACTCGTATTCCAAAACAAAAGCAACTCTGTCCAGGAGGAAGTTTGCACAAGTAATGCCCCAGAGTTAATCCTGCTGACGTCAAAATCGTAAGCGTGCTGTACTCGCTTCTACCCACTTAGAACCATGGGAGGGGAGGTACTGGAAAATCATGGTTGTGCGCGGTTGGAACTTAATGGAGACACGTGGCCGAGGCCAAACCGAGCCGAACTGCATACATGCGTGCCAGTGGAGAAGAGGCTTAACTGATTAACATTTGGAGTCCCCTGAAACTGGTAAACTGAACAAAAATGTCAAATGGTCAAATTTACAGATGTTTATTTTGATTTGATAGAGTTGAGAGTCACCTACATCACATACATAATGTGAAATCCCTCCAGATTGAGAACTTTATGCATGAGGTAACCTTGTTAATAAGTAAACACTAATATAGCTTTTTTTTCAGATCCATTTCCTGATGTTTGGGACAAAGTATTCGCAATACCACAATACTAAAGAAGCCTTTCTTCTCCTGATCTGCAGGCACAAATCTCTGATTCTGCCAGGTTTAATCTGAGGCAGCAAGAAGTAGATTTTGTTTGCAAATAAATAAACATTGTCCTTCAAGTTTTTCGTTTTCCTTTTTGTTAGAGTGGGAGAAGAGTAAGAAAGACACTTTGTAACATCTAACATTTTCTCTGACTGATCATTGCATCTGTAAATATCTGTAGAAGCAAATCACAACAAATATATTCTTTCATTTATGAATGCGACGCCTTTGCTGCGCAGTCGAGCCGGCTGAATTCACACCCAGCCCACTAGTGTTTGACAAATATACTGAATTCACAGTTTATTAAGAGGAAATACCAATTGCCACATAAATGAGCTCATATTATCACTTGCAGGACAGAAAATTCATTATTAACACCGTTCACAAACACTGTCACTTCACTATACTGAAGCAGAAATCCCTCCCCTCACACACTTTCTTTCCATTTCTCTTCTTGCTCCTTCCTCTCGCAGCCACAGGAGCCCATAGCTATGTTTTCCACCTGCCCCCAGCTGGCTACATTCCCATTCTGTGTCTGAGCTTTCCCTCTGAGTCGAAAGAGAAAAAGGAGGAGTGTTTCTTCAATGAAAGTAGCCCAAAGATTAATTCACTTAATCTAGCCCTGTAAATGGGGTATTCGAGCGGCTTAAAAAACAAATTGAATGCAAGGGCTGAAAGTAATAACAACATTTGTCTTAGCTGGAGCAGAATGCCCTTTTTCACAGTACTTTTCCACATGAGCTGGTGGCCAGAAATCCAACATATGACAGAAGCAGACTCATGCGTGGGCCAACAAACTCACTCCCTCACATACCTACATATACACTCATACATACTGAAAAATCATCTATGGGGTGCATGAAGCTTAAAATAAAGAACATTTGAAACACAAAAAATAGTTTGCATGTATTAATAAGTTGATAACTTATTTTAGTCAGTTGGCTAAAAGTAACATTAAAAGGGGGGGTGGGTGTATTTTCCAGGCACATAGCTCAATTCTTAACCACAATCAAGTAACTATGTTGCCTTCAGTTGTTCTAAAAACACTGTATATATCAGAAATAAAATTGACTTCCCATTATAGCCAAACACCTTAAAATTGGCCTCTCTTTAAGAATCTCCTACCATTTCCAACAGTTCCACTTCAGCACATCTTCAAAACAGTGCTTCATGGCGTTTACAACCTTTTAAGTGTTATAAGAGGGTAGTCTCCTTGGCATTCCAATATGCTTTTCCTTGATGAAGGTATTTTTTTTCTATCTGAATAGAACTAGACTGAGTGATAGTATTACAAGTTCAACAGACTGATTCAATTCAATTTAAAAATACTTTAATTATCCAAAAGTTGTTGCTGCCACTATTGGTGGAGCTGTGTGGGGAGGTGTGGGGGGCAAGAGCTTGGCTGGGGACTGAGCTTCAGGGAGGAGCTTTCTGTAAATGGGTGGTGCTTTGTACCAGCAAGTGTTTAGGCAGCTCCACATGGTTACCACAGGAGATTCAAGGGTTTATGCATGTTTTTAGTGAGGAAATTGCATTATAACATGATATAAAGCTCAAAAAAGTCGATCTTATATAATAACCCCCTTTTAAAAAGAAATAATATTTAAGTTGGATTAACGCTGCTTTAATTTAATAACATAATATTATGTCAGGAAAAGTTATTCCAATGTGCTCACTTGAAACAATAGGAACAAGAATGATGGGCTCACTTTGCAAAGAGACCACACTTCAACAACACAAGAGAAAACACAAGGGTTTTCATTACCTGAATTCTGCGGCCCATTTTTGTAGTTGTTTTTCTACCTCAATATTATTAGCAGCAGCCAAATGACGAGTAGGATTAACATTGACAAAAAGTGAATATTCTCAACCTAAATCAAGTTTCAAATATTTTAAAGAAACCATTTTCAGCCAAGAAAAAAAACATTGTTGTCAAAGTTATAATATTTCTATTAGTCTGGAAAACAAAGGAAAACTCCTTTATGAAACAAACTGTTTTTTCTGTGCCTTATACTGAGAAAAGTTTCACAAACTACCATTTACTTTTTTTGAGGCAGCATCGCAGAAAACATTTGTCTCTTTAATATTGTTAATTAACACTTTGATGGCCATTAAAGCAAAAGAGAACTAAATATTAGACGCTGTGCAAAATAAATTGCAATTTTCTATCAAGATAGTATTAAAATCTTTACTCTGTAGTTAAGATGGAAGTATTTAAAAAGACACGTATAAATTGTCACCTATATGATTTTGTTAAAAGAAACCATCATCCTAATTATGCACACTGTATCTGACAGGAAAAAAAACCTGATGAAAACTCATAAAACAGATAGAAATTAGATGCTGTCGACTGTACAGATGAACACCAGTTAGACGGTCGAACAGATGTTGGCTTTGGATTTTTAGAGAGTAATCCCAGGATTCATTACCCATCAAGCTCATGTCCATCAAAGGGTTAATGTTGAATTTAGGTTAAACTAAATGACGATCGCTTTTACTCTCATCTAACAGTACATGTAGTGTAATTTAATATTTAAGAAAACAGAAGAAAATCCTTAATAACTCATTCATGTCTGCTGGTTCTTTTTCCATGAACAATAACAAATTACGCAGCATAATTTACTTAAACTTAATTAAATCACATGTCTAACTTTATAATGTACCATCACTAAATAATGCATGTGTGATTTAACATGTGTTAGCATCTCAGCATACCTTTAGGTCATCCAGAAATAAAAAAAAATAAAAATAAAATGCTCATTTCCAACTGTCTTTCATGCCTGAAATTAAAAATAAAATAATTTTATCTTGATAAAGATGTATTTTTAAGTAGATTAACCATTTTAGTCAGATTATGTAAATGTTGTTATGCAGTGTTGTAAAATCTTGCAAGATGTAATCAGAGAATGGTTCTGAATGATGTCTGCTACTACCTCACCAAATTTTAACTTGTATCTGTAGATCTGACTCGGACCCATTTTTGTTTTGGTTAATGTTGATTAGCTGTGGCAGCCATCTTGAACCGGGTTGATTCCAGAAAGTTTATCAGTTGTAGATGAACACTCGGTTTCTTGCTGAGAGTTTTGGTAAATCTCACTTAGTGGTTCATGAGATATTTTGCTAACAGACAGGCCCCTAACTTCAATGGTTAATACTAAAGTTTAAAAGCAGACGTTACATTTTGTGCTTTCAATATGTGTTGGAAATCACTCTCAGCTACTAATGCATCAAAATTCAGCTCAGTATCTGTCAAACTGGTAGAGTTGCCGTATTTTTTGTCTTCATCAAGGTTGCTTAGCATTTTCAAATAGGGTTGATGCCAAAAGACAGTCACGTTTGAAAAGGACAAATCACACTTAGATTTTAGCATTTAAATCTTAATAAGGAAAAAAATTTCACTTTTGACTAATTCTGTTTTATCTAAATGCCATAATCACTTGATTATTAGGCAGCCACCAAACAAACATGTTTGTTATCACTTTCATGGGTCTTTTCTTCTGCCGCCTAAAACTAAATTAGCTCCAGGGTCAAAATATTAATTAGCAAAATTATGATTTTCTAAAAGTGAGAGTTAATTATCAGCATGACCTTGCGTTTGAAGCAAACATGAATCAACAAACCAAAAGGTCTTCAAATAAATAAAATCAGTCAGTAATGAGCACTCAGCACTTTTACCAACATTTTTTTTTGTTACTCAGTTGATTCTGCAGCACGACTTGCTGTTGGTAAGCACACACCGACTCCCAGCTGCGCTGCTCTGTGGGAGTTACAACTACAGGAGGAGCAATAGTTTAATGAAGACGTCTCCATGCATTGATGCTGACAACCAGCGTGTGAAAAGAGCTCAGGACTACCTGAGTTCAGGGTTCAGAGGTGCATCAACCTTGACAACTCTCTCTTGCTTTTGTATTCTACAAGTAGGACAGCAATGTGGAACAAAAAGGTGCATCACTCTGGATATGAAAACACTGCAATTTTTTCCGGGCAATGTGTTGAGTCTGGTTCACACTGCCTTTTATTTCCCGTGGTATTTTAAATTCAGTCGCCGAGATTAGTCAAAGCCACTTTTATGATGAACAAAAGTCTAGTTCAACATTGGAATAAAATGACAAAAGGACTAAATATAAAAAGCTGATAAAGTTATTTAATATATATATAATATTCTTCTGGTTTCATATGAATAAAATGCAACAACCTCAAAATCTAAGAATTCAATATGATTTAATTCAGAAGCATGTAAGTCAAAGTCAAATTAAATGTTGATAGATTCAAACTGGTCATGGGATAGATTCTGAAGGAAAGATGTGTGAAGTCATTTTTGCAAAACCTTTAATTTAAGTGCTAAACGTAAAAAAAAAATAATCAAAGTTGACACCATGTTGCAAGAACACTGCATACTCAAAGTTTAAGCTGCATTCTCACTAAATTCTGATTATCTGCAATAAAGCAGCTAACCCAGGGATATTCAACTCAAAGCCCACAGCTCGGGAGCCTGATGACATCCAGCCTCTTGTGGGGATGGGGGGTGGAAGTCACCAGTTGAATAGCCCAACCCATGCATGTTTTGCATGCCCATTTTTTATAATGTTTTGTTTCATTGGTAGATTTTAGCATCTAGTTTCAACTTACAAATGATTTGAAATTTATTTTATATTAAATTAAGTTAATAAAAGAATATACAAAATATTAATTCAAATTTTATTTATTTATTTATTGGGGGGGGTCTCAAGGGCCACCAATTGAATAACCCTGACCTAACCCATGCATGTCTTGCATGACCATTTTTTTAATTATGTTTTGTTTCATTGGTAGATATTAGCATCTATTTGTCCATTTAATATTAGTTTTAGTTTTATTTCAAGTATTTCTATGATGGTGCTCTAGCATTTACTCTTAAACTATTATGCACATTTTTTTTTCAAAGTATTCATTGAGGCTGAATGATTACCAAGGCTTGTAAAGCTACAGAAAAACAAGTCTCAGGCCAAGGTTTGGTCCTTTCTCTGTTAAACATCACAGCTGCAGTTTGATAAAACCACAGATTATAAAAATATTAAAACTCAATGATAAGTTGTCAGAGAGCATCCTCACTGCTTTGACCATATTTACTTGAGGTGTCTAATTTAATCCTTTTCACGGTTCTCCAACTTTTTTTTTTTTGCGTTCATCTCACCAGGTCACTCCTGAACCCGGGGACTCTTGTGCAATGAGGTGGACAGATTCTGCTGAGTTTTAATGAACACTTTCCACTGCAACTTTCTGGTCATTGCCATTTTACCCAGAAACACACAAACAGTCCAATACAGTCAAGCATGAATGCGCTTATTTGTCTCAACAGAAGGCAAATTACAGAGTTAAAATACTATTGTGTCAATTATCTCCCATTATTGTTTCATCTGATGAATCTCAGGCCAGCTATATTCAGTGATCGGGACATGTTTGAGTTTTTATGTGAGCCTGAGCAGGGTAAAGCAAAGGAGAAAACAGTGTGAATTTGTGCCTGTGTGTGTGTGTGTGTGTGTGTGTGGGAGTTTAGTGTTTCGTTACTGACATTGTTAAGGGAATTATACTGTATGAGTTGTCAGTGTGCATTTGCATCAATGTGGCCCTACTCCCATGGAGAAACACTGATAGGCCCTGCAGCAGAATTCACTTCCAAGAAACATTTTTTTTTCCTTCAAGGAAAATGACTAAGCACACAGCTAAAGGAACTGTGTTCGTACTTTTCAACACTACCCGTTTCCTGTTATTGTGCTAAACTGTATTTATAGCAGACTCTTCAAAAAGCCTAGATGCAAGATTATGACGAAGTCACTTACAAAAAGGTACCACTTTCAAATTTATTTGAAAAGAATCAGACTATATTTTTTGAAAGATTACACATTTTCAAATTAAAAGCCAAATATTGCATGATATGGTCTTGATCAAGTTTTAAACTAAGATGATTTTATATAGAGAAATTAAGGGAAATATACATGTGCAACATTTCATGAAATATTGCAAAACCTCATGCTTATAGTATGTGTTAATGACCCTCAGCTATTACCACATCAAATTTTAGCCACATTGTTTTAAATTGGCTAAGTTAGTAATTGTTGTGTTTCTTAAAGGCTGTGTTAACTATCTTAAATAGGATAGATGTAAAGCTCATGATTACTTTCTGCAAGGTTTACCTCCTGAGACCCAAGCTTTTTTTGATGTGCATTTTTTCTTTCTCCAAGATACATGGGATTAGTAGGACCTAATAAGCATAATAACTAGACTCTGTCATGGTACAGGAAGTAAGTTTTGCAAAAAATGGGTCTCAAAATGTCACGCTTGTTGAGGAATACCTAAGCAATTATCATGCAAAACTTGAGAAACGTCATGATAGTCTTTCTAGTGACACCATTTTCCTAGTTATTTTGGCAGCCAGCTGTTGACCAGAACAAAATAAGTGAAGCGCATGTTTGAAGAACATACTATATGACATAATGGCAGGAAATCAGAGCATTTGACCAGATCAAAGGTTTACTTAATTGGCTGAACAAATGTACCACTTGCAAGAACTATTCAAGTTTGTAAATGCTTCTAAATATTAGCAGATTTATCCAACCTTAAGGAACAATTTAAAACAAAATTATAGTCCCAATGTCCTCAAGTGAGTACTTTATCTTTACCAAGATTGTACTTTGCTTCAATTGTAAAAACAATGTCCAATTTGCATGCCTTCTGAAGCTAAAGATGTAACAGTGCATAAATATACTGGTTTTAAGCATGAAATATAATATGGATTTATACTTTGGTGATTTTTTTTGTGAGAGTTGTTGTAGAAGCTTTTTAGTGGGATCCCCACCATCTTGTTTTCACACAAATGTGTGTAATATTGTCATGGGACCACTAGAGAGCACTGGTAGTGTCCTTTAATGAGGCCAATGGGTTAAAGTTGAAAGAAATTGATGTATTATGGGCAGAGGGGCAAAAATGCAATGTCTGTGTATGAGGACGCGGGGTCTCAGGAGGGTTTCATCATTTTTAAGGAGTTCAAGACACGTACACACCAAAACATGAGCAAAAATATCATTGTCCACGGCTGTGATAAATAAAATGTCAAAAATAACAATGATAAAATAAAAATATTTATAAGGCTGATTTAAATTAATGTGTGTTGTCAGCTTTTGCACAAACTCTTAAAAACTTTCTTATGATTCATGTCTTTCATTGAAGATTTTACTCTGATCTACTAATCAGAGGATTGTTTAACCAAACATCTTGCTGCCCTGGTTCATTTGCTATAAATATGTTCTAAATTTTATTTATGCATCAAATAGATTTGTGAGGGAAAAAGATGGCAGAGCTGAGGCTCTGTGTCAGAGGTCAGATTGTTTCTATAAACAAAGACAAGCTCTTTTACTTAAAAGGCTTGTTGAGACTAAATCTTTCAAACGAGGACAGGTTACGGTGCTTCAAAATGCCAAACAGAAACTCCATCAGCTGGATTCTAAAACACAACCGGGCAGACCAAAAAGCACCATGCTACCAGACGATCAATACATCAGCCTTTTATCACCGAGATCAAGATGCAAGCAGACAGAGAAATTTACCAAAATAAAAATAAGACTCCTTAAAAGTGCTGTCAGAAGACGACTGTCTAGTGCAAGTCTCTGGAGATGAGAAGCGTCTCTGCAACATTTTCTCAGCAGGGAAACAAGGACGTGTGCTTGGGGAGGGCGAAACACACCAGCATTTCACAATGACTGATGGAAAAATAAATTTAATACACTGTTGAAGCAAAGTTTATGAGTCAAGGCAATAATATGACGATGTAGTGATTACGAGGACAAAGGGGAGGCAGAATGATATCACAATGAATTACACCAGCAGTCAAATAGTGATGAAAATATAAAGTCAGGTTGGGTTATGCCACTGTGGAGTTGTACACCTGCAACAAAATGATTTGGAAAATGACGAAGAGTTTCCCATTCTCCGCCGTGCATCACACAGCTAATTGTTAAAGAAAAGAGTGTGATGGTAAATACCAACCTCCTTTGTCACATTTGGTATTTTTTAAATCAAACTAAATAAATAGTAATGATAACACAGACATAAGAGTGTTGTGGCACAAAAAGGGGAGAATACAGTATGGCTGTGTTTATTTACCTGTGGTCCATGCCAGCTGACAAACTAAAATGTACCAAGAGTTTCTCGCTGCTCTGAAAGTTTGCACGAAGATGCACAAGCAGATGCATCACATTACACTCCTGGAAAACAGCAAGTTTGGCCTTTTTTATAAAGAAAAATACCATGCATATTTGTAATCATGAGAGTCAAGGACACACTGTGAGATGAGACTTTGCAGAGGAAAAATGATGAAGAGACAAGAATGGATTAAAATGATCGAAACCGGTTGATAAAAACAAAAAAAAAATTGCAGAGGAAAGCCGAGTAAGGAGAAGCAGAATCAGAAATACATAGAGGAAACAAAACAAGCAGGGGGGTGAGATGTTGGGGAAAAATGGAAGAGAATGATGACAAAAACACTGAGGACTCTGCAAACTGAGAGGGGTGATAGGTGCAGAAAAAGATGGATCATTGCAGTTGTTAAGGTTGAGGCAGTTAACAAAAGAGCAGAAGAGTGCAAGTTGTTAAGAGGAAAAAAAGACAAGGAAAAGAAGCAATGAAAAGTTGACAAAGACTCTCCCTACTGAGGACGGAAGAAATGCAAAAAGGGGAACAAATATTTAAAAATCAGGAAGAGGTGAGATGTTTAGATCGAGGGCAAGAAAAACATGGCAGAACAACTAACAGATAGGACTTGTCTGGTCAAGCTGATTCACTTTTCTCTCTCCCACCACACATACACAAAAAAAGCTGTTTTTTCTATCCTTGTGTGGACTTTGAACTGATTACCATTAATTATTCAGTCATTTACAGCCTAACACCAACCCCTAAACCTAACCACCCCAGTACTAACCCTAACATAACCCACCATGGCATATCCTCTGATGGGGAGTGGACTTTTGTCCCCATAACTACCAGTAGGTTATTATTTTTTAATCTTTAATTTTACCATTGTTTAACCAGGCAAATCCCATGGAGATCACAGATCTCTTTTCCTGGGCCTGAAGGCAACCTATTGCACAGGTTTTTGAGGTGTGGGGGAAACGAGAGTACCCGGAGAAAACCCACGCAAGGAGAACATGCAATCTCTACCACAGAAAAGCCCCATGTTCGAACTGGGGGATCGAACCCAGGACCTTCTTGCTGTGAGGCGTCGGTTCTAACCACTGATCCATCGTGCTGGGTTCTCACAAGACTTTGTGTACCAAAAAAAAAATGGTCAAAAATTGTCCCTACCAACAAAAACACACAAGTAGTGTTGGGTGGTATACTGGTTAGAAGAAAAGACATGTAGAGGAGGGAAACAGTGACACAGACAGAGGTTTTAAGAGTTTAGAGAGTAACTTCAGGTTTGCTAATCGATAAGCAGCGTTTGTACATTTTATTGCCAGTTGAACTGAGATGAAAAGAAAAATACCCTCAAATACCGTGATACTGGTCTAATTGTTGAAAGTACCGTGATGTAAAATTTGGGTCATACCGCCCAGCACTACACACAAGCACAGCAGCACACCAAGCCAGGAGCCAGCCACTCTAATCCAAGCCAAACCAGTCTGCTTCCTCCAGCCTTAATCCTACCATTATCACCCCGTAATGAGAGATGTGTCACAAATTGAGGCGCAGGACCAGTAACAGGTTTACCTGAGCGTCAACGTGTTGGATTTTTACAAAAATTACAAATTCAATTTGCATCTTTTTAAGTGACAATTGATCAGCAATCAATCAGGAACAGGATCCCCTGACTTGTGGTCCTCGAGGTGAAACCAGACTGATGTTTATGTCAAATGGCCTGGCAAGCTTAATGAGATGAAGACGAGCTAATCTCACTCTAAATTAGACAAACTCCAGGGGCCCATTTAGCCACCCACTGACACAGTGGCTTTACACACACACCAAAGCTGGAAAAGATCAATTTAAAAAAAAAAAAACGATATCCTTTATGCAGCCTGTCATGAAAAGCACTGATGCAAATCTAAGGAAGGAAGCTCAAGGCAATAATCTTTAAAATTGCAGATTTGGGAAATTGTATTGTTTTCAACTTTTTTTATATGGAAAAAAAAGATACATGTCTTGAAGCAATACATATCGCCACTTTTCATAAAAAAGTTTATAAATTAAGATCACTTTATGTTGAAGTACCTCCACGTCCTCCATCACTACAAAAACAAACACATATATGAACGTAAAAAACACATGTAGAAAAAAATAAAAGCACTTTTATTTTTTATACTAATTAACTTTTCTTTTTCTTTACTACATGACCTTTTCGGCGCACACTTAAAGACCCCACACAGTCAGTGGGTCAACCAGCTTCTTGACTTCCTCTGTGTGAACATGTCTGCCACACCAAGATTGGATTCCCCCCCTTCTTCTTCCTTTAAATCCGTGCCCCAGACCACTGGCCAAAATGTCACTGTCTCTTCAACCGATATTTCACTTGCAGTCAGTGAGGCGGGCCGAGTGAGATTCAACATTTGGTTTAGATGGCTTTATCTCTCTCGTGTGCACACAGCTGTGCACAAAAATCCATCCACATCCTACTTAAGACATTAAAACTGTTGGGTTTGTTTTTAGTATATTTTATCTTCATACGTACAAAGTATTCTTTTCTTTCACGAAAAAATATCTTGCTTTTCTTAAAACAAGAAATAAGAAAAAACAACTGATATAACTGACCAAAATGCTTTTTCTCAACAGTTTCAGAAACTTCTCCAAAATCAAAAAGGTTGGGGCTGGTAAACCTGCATGTTTGCGAGTTCTAGTCTGACTTTTTTGTATTTTAGTACTACTGCATCCTCCTGAGATGACTTTTATGGAGCTTGATAAAATTCAAAATGTGTTGGATGGTACAATCATAAAGTGACAAATCCTGATCTCTGAGTTCAACTTGACCAGTTTTGGAAAGTTTCTTTGGCTTTTTTCTATCATTTGCAATGTCTGATCAGTCTGGGGTCACATTTCCTTTTGCATTCATGTCCTATGAATTTGTCTACAGTCCCATGAACCTAGATATTTTATTAGTACTGGCAGCTGTGGTCAGAGGAACAAGATGCTGCTTAGCGATTGGAGAGCCTTTACCTTTAACATGGATCTCTTTGAGCTCCTCAGGCAGACCTCATCTTTGCTGTTTCTACTTCATGTTGTGCACAGAACCATACCAAACTACCCAGTCCATAGTTGTTCTCTTGAGTCTGGAAAGCTGATGAAAAACTAGAAGGTACCTGTGATAATATTTAAGGTCACACTTAATTTGAATTATGACTATCATGCAGAGGTGCCCAATCCAAGTCCTGAAGAGCTGCTGTCTTATAGGTTTTACTTATTTCCGGCTCCAACACACCTGATTCAGTGATTGAGTTGCCTCTTCAAGTTCTGCAGAAGCCTGTTAATCACCCATTCATTTAAATCAGGTGTGTTGGAGCAGAGAAGTCTCTAGTGGCCCTCAAGGACCAGAGTTTGACACCCCTGCTAT
Organism: Cynodonichthys magdalenae; assembly: GCA_031762555.1. Taxonomy (NCBI): domain Eukaryota; kingdom Metazoa; phylum Chordata; class Actinopteri; order Cyprinodontiformes; family Rivulidae; genus Cynodonichthys; species Cynodonichthys magdalenae. The sequence goes on along the minus strand of JARVJO010000165.1, from coordinate 18,454,215 downwards.
AATGACAAGAATTAATAGTCTCTTTAAATCTTTTTGTATCTATCTGTACTATTTTTTTTTGTAAAATAAAGAAATAATTTATTTTCACAGCTGTTTTGTTTATTTTATCACCTACTAAGGGCATACAAATACATCACATAAATTGCTTTGAACAACAATTTTATTTTTGTCTTAATTAAACAGGATGTGTAACTCCGTATGAAATACAGTCTAATTTGCTTTGTTCTTCATTTGGTATTGTGTTGTTATTTTTCTTATTCCAGAGGTTGAAGTGTTACAAAAACATATCAAAATGCATTCAAATATATATTTTTTGTCTTTTCTCCAAGCAATCATTTCAGTTTGCCATTTCTGACAAAAAAAAAAAAAAGTGAAGAAAATACGTTGTAATAAAAACAGCAGTCTTTAAGTTCTGTTCAACTTTTTCTGCCTTCTTTTAAACTGGAGCGCGCGCGCACAGACGCTGCTGCACGTGAACGCAGCCCAAATGGCTCGCGGTAGCGTCTCTCCCTGCTGTCTGCTGTCAGACGGGATGATTAATGATGTGCGACCCCGGACACATCCAACCAGGACCGGAGAAGCTCCGGCGAACACCGGGGCGGGGGGGATCAGCCGCACTGAAGCCCGGGGAGGACCGGCTGAGTCTCCGTCAGCAACTTACACTGGAATACCACCGAACCGAGCCCGGGAGAACCGAACCCAATACCACCACTGTTCTAATGATAACACAATCCTAGACTAATC
>JARVJO010000165.1:18430513-18442025 GCA_031762555.1 Cynodonichthys magdalenae | reverse complement strand
ATTTTGAGTCTGATATGAAACTGATCACTATGGTAACGGGGTAGCGCGTGGTCACGCAAACTCACGTAAAGCCGACGCCAGGCAAAGGGTAAACTGTCTCATTTCACAGCAGATTTCAGCAGCCTACCCGGCCTAGCGAGGATGTGGCCCACCCGGCCCAGCTGGGCTATGTGCTCATGAGGACCCAGCCCATGAATTGAGACACAGCCGAAGAGTGGGGTTTTGACAAGTATGGCCATGATGGCCACCATTTTAAGTTTATGATTTGACTGAATTGTTACGTTGGTGATCGCAGCTCCCATCACACTAAATTTCAGCTCAATGCGTCTAAAACTAGCTGAGTTGTAGCCGTTTAAATTAGCAGTGGTGGCTAATATCTAATGTTCAAATCCAGAGTAGTTTTTATTTGTATGCGCCACACCTTAGGTTTGTTGTGTGTTGACAGTGTGTTGATCACAGCAACTGTCTCCAAACAGAAATTCTACACTTGGAACAGATACAGAAAAGTAGGCCACACCATCACCAACTGTTTGAGATTTTTATTTAGATTAGATTGCAACATCATTCTCCTTGTGGAGAACTCGTAGTCCGGGATGTACCTTTCACTCCTCTGTGGAATACAGAAAAACTCTTTTGGTTTTTCAAGTTAACAGTTTCCGAAAATCAAAGCATTAATCATAAAGCAAGGCTCGAATCAAACCATCACCTCACACACACACACACACACAACTACTATCTGTGTATCTGAAACAAAAAACAAAGTGAAACACTTTTTTTCTTGTTACACTGAACTTTGCTGTATGTTGCACAAGTCTGCCTTTCATTTGCACTCTGCTGTGAGAGGAGACAGAATGCTGCTATATTTCTCTCCCCAAAGAAGCACAGAGGAATTGACTTATGTTAATTAACGACCTTCAGTGTCAATCGTTCCAGGGATTATTTGCATATTCTCAAAATAGCACTCAAAGAAGGAGAATCAACATCTGCACTTCTGTGAAACTCTCATCGCTCTTTCTCCCTTCATAAATATCACAACATTGTGATACAAATCACTATGCATGTTGTACAAATCCATGTAACTTCAAAGCATACGTTAATTAGAGGAGTATATTCCCTTAGTTATTCCTGTCTTCCTTTGGCTTTTAATGTCTTCCTTTGTGTGATAAGCTAACATGTTCACCTTATGGTTTTTAATAATTTGACAATGAAAAATGAAGTAGTATTTCAATAAAGCACAGGATTAAAGAAAATATAAAAAAGGTTCAATTTTAGCTAACTTTAAAATCCCCATTTGTTATTATGACTACTTTTTACCTCAACAAGAGATCCAGTCAGGTCCCTGGTGTTTCAATTATGCACCCTCAGACAACACTTGTCCCTAAGTATGAGTTGTAGAAAAAGTCAAGGTCAGTCACTGCTATGTAGGAGTTTATTGAAGAAAAATAATAATAAAGAAAAATGTGGATCCAAGCGTGAACCCTGAAAAAAAAAAATGGATAAAAGGAACTGCTGATGTTGCATTTCTCCAGGTAAATCCAAACTCTTCTTCAGTCACTGCTCAGGTCAGACAAGTTTTCATTTTTCTTTTAAAGAAGACAAGAGTTAGCCACAATCTGCACTTACAAGCAGTGTTGGTCTTTTAAAAATGCCACGGCATAATTGGTTCCTGAAACATTTCATGGCCTTCATTAACTAAATGAGCCTGAAGGAATTACTTGGAGGCAGGGAAAGACTGGAAGGAGGTTAGAGAACGAGGGAGAGAAGCGATAGAAATCAGTACCTTATCTTTTCAATTCACAAACCTACTATTCATGCAGGGGACCTCTCCTGTGCCCCCTCACCCAGACTCTCAGAAGGTGCCCTTAGATTAGGCTTTTTAAAATTTACAAGCGGTCCGCGGCACATCCTGAACAAAACCTGCATGTAGGGAAATTTGCTGCAGTAATAAATGTTTGAAAAGCTCTTCACACACTTTGTTTCATGATGGCATCGGTACAAGTGAGGAACATTTAGAGACAATTGATTTTTTTCATCTCATGATTGTAGTGAAAAAGGTTTTACCTCAAGGGTTGGTTTGGTATTTATGTTAGTCTTACCTAGTCTATAGTAGTGTATAGTATGTAAGTACATTTACTTTGTTACAGTACTTAAGTTAAGGATTTGTAATTTTACCAAGTTTTTTTTCTTCATAACTTTTACTTTTATTTTAGCCTGGTAGAAACCAGCCCCTTGTTCTTCACTTTGCTTCGTACAGAGGGTCTGGACTCTCGGCTATTGAGAAGTGATTTCTTGCTGGAGGCGTGGTCTCTGTTGACATTTTAAACGACTGGATCTGATTTATCCAATCGCTAACGATTGGACATGACGTATGTAGTGCGCCAGCTCGACCGTGAGGAAAGCTAAGCTAAGAAGCTAACTGGAAATTACGTGTGCTGTAAACAACCATCCGCTACTGGGAAGAGAGAAGTACCGAGTCAAACAAGGTGGCTATAAATGAGTGCTGTAGGGTTTGTGAGACAAATTTAATTTAATTTGGAAGCCTTGTCAACACAGACTGGCTTCATTCACTTCCTCTGACTGCAGAGGTGGTGTCTGAAATCTGAACACAAACACTTTTTTTTTGTAATTTAAAAAAAGATGATCCAGAGACTAGTGAAGAACATCACAGTGTGCAAGCATACTCGGATAATAAAATCTGTTAGATAACTTCCTCTTCTTCCATCATTTTAGTTTTTTTGGCTTTTAATTTCACCTCTCCTTATCCCCTCTCCCTCCCTCCATCATCCACCTTAATTCATTTTCTCTTACATGACTTTGCATATGAAAGTGACCTCATTCAACTCACTTCACTTTCTCTTGCTGTGGGATTCTAATAAAGCGTGTTTCATCTAAGTTGCTATCTGCTAAATACTAATGACTGATCACATTAGCCATATCCTTTATCATCTCAAGAACCTACACGACCCCGAACTCAGCCAGTCCCATCTCTGTTGTAATTAATGAGCGCGCCATAAAACGGTCTTATGCACATGCTCCACTGAGTGATGGAATGTTTTGGGAATGTGTTGCCAGGTCACTGTGGTTATTGGGCGTCTCATTAATGATGGAATGCTCCGGCTCTAACGAGGGGGTGGCGTGGCGGTGCGCGTCCGAGCAGGTGTGGCAGAAGCACTGAGAGACGGCTAATCAAAATGGAATTAGTCGGTTGATTGCCATCAGATCTGATTGAGGATGTTCCCCAGTCGCACATGCTAAGGTTAATTGAAAGAAATTTCATTGGAGTAGGTCAGCAACAAATGAATGAAAGAGAGTAGTATTTCATTTATGTAACGTTGGACAAAACCAAAACCTTCACTGCTTGGATTATTTGTTGCAGATGGCAATGCCACTTTGTTACTGTCTGTATTTGTCCAAAGACACCAAACTGGTTTTCTTCTTGCTGCTCTTCAATAAAGACCAAATTTGAGGAGAGCACAACTAATGGCCAGAGCTGTGGATCTCTGTAGCACCTTTGGCTTCTTGGCTGTTTTTCAGCTATTGTTTCTGAGACAACTTTTTTCCGTTTTGTTTTTTGCTTTTTTTGGGGGGGGGCAACCTGGTTCCTTTTGAGGCAAAAATAGTCTCGAAAGCTTTTGACAGTATGGATTTTTACAGTGCGGTTTTGAATTCTTTTTATTATTTATAGTGTTTTTTAACAGTCTTTGTTCCACTGGTGGGCAAAAACATTGCGGTTTCTGCTTTTAACCATTTCCAGATGCTACCGGGGGGCTTTTATTTTTAAAACTAGGGTGTCAGACGACTTCCTCCTGTTCTTACCTTTAATTTGACACCTTTACAAAAAAAATAAAAAAATGTCGAAAGGCTTAGGATGAACCTTAATTGGTTTAAAGTTATAATCCATAAATTTAAAACTAGTTTTACACATGATGGCTCAGTTTTCACTGCTTTAACACAGAGTTCAAAAGGACTCCTAACAAAGAGTTTATGTTTATGGTTATGTTTATGGTAGCAAATCCAAAGGGTTTCGCTTGCACTGCTTCAGCTTGTTGTTTCTCTGAAATATGTTTCAAAGGGAGCGAGTCTCCGTTTGTATGTGCACGTTTGCGCAATTTGTTTAAGGATTTTGCCTCTTGGTACAAGCTGAATGGCTATGAAGCCTCCTAATCCATGACGATTGTCTAGCCGATGGCTCCCTCTAAAGTTGCCCTTTCGCCCTTGTGCTGCAACACTCAATCAACTCTAAAATCCCTCAGTTTGCTCCCACTTTTTTTTTCCAACCAGACAGACTTTTTTTTTTTCAAACACCATTGCAGTTCATATCCCTCCACCTTTTTTAAACACAATAAATCCAGGTTGCAAGAAAATAAACTATAATCTATTTTAAATAACAAAACCACATTTGTTGTGTCATTTTAAGTGTATGTTATTATTATTAATATATATATATATATTACTGTGTAAAAATATTCATTATTGCTATCAAAATTACTTTAGTAAAACAGGTTTAAAAATATGATCAACTTCCAGAGAGGATAAGAAAATTGAAGGTTTTTTGATCAAAAAGGACCCCTTTAATCCTCACTTCTTTGTGTTTATGTGGGACACCTGTCAAAAACTTGTCCAGTATACTAGCAATACATGCATTCATTTAGTAAATATATTTATAATGATGCATTGTGAAAAAAATATCAATGTATAAGTTTTGCAAATTATTGGAGAATGTTTATATTTACATTTTGCACAACCTTCTAACTCTTTTGTAACTGGGTTTGCACAATTTATTTAATATATTTGAAATTTAAAAAATGTCTATGTTATTGGAAAAAGTGTTCTGACTCAGTTTAAAGGCTTCAATGAATTAAAACCTAATTCTCAAACGTATTGTTAAATGTTTCTCTTGAACTCCAGTTCCATCAAAAAATGTAGCTTTTCCCTATTAACTGTAATAATAAGTATAACTCAGTTGCATGAAATGTAAAAGGTGCACAAGTCATTTTTATAGTATTTTTTTTCACACAGCATTAACAAGCAATTTTATAATTTTAAATATGCATAGATTTGGATTACCTTTAACATTCATAAATCCACATTTCCCACAAAAAAGTATCATTACACCTGACATCCTTATAATTTGCACCATGAACTCAAACTCACCTCACACCATACCTTTCTCTATCATTACCCACCCCCACTACAACCCTGCCAATGTGCCATTTTATTATGAAAATGATGACAATGTAATATTTCCAGCAATGATGGTAATGTCTTGTCTCGGGTAATTCCAGTTTAGCAGCCTGATGACTCATTTTAGTGCGGAGAGTGAGGATAATCGAAAAGTGACCAGGGCTAAAAAAAGATGGAGCAGTTTAATTTACTTTGGGGGTGAAAGGGCACCACAGACCGAACCGATAGTAAAAGAAAAAAAAGTGAGTGACTTTTACACGGCATTACTGAAGAAAGTAGAAAAACAAAATATTTCACAGTCATATTCTGCTGGTGAAATTCATTTACAGAATATTTTATACTATATGTGCTGGCACTAGGGGATGACTAGACTTTAAAATGTTTTGCATCGCTTTGCATTTTAATAAATATTTCATTTTTTGCCATCTACCATGTAATTATAATTTCTCTTCCAAGTTAAGGCCGTGGTATGTGATCAAATCTGTTTATTTTTATTTTTTTTCTCTGTCAGCAAGATTATGCAAAAGTTACTGGGCTAAGTCTCATAAAACTTGGAAAAGACTTGTGCAATCTCATTAAACTTTGAAACAGATTCAGATCACCTACTTTAAAATATCCAAACGGGGCATTAGCCTTTATAGCAGATGATTTCCCTGACTGTCCTGTGTGCCTATAGGTTCGCTGAAAGTTGAAAAAGCTAAGTCATATTTAAATATTAAACTCTAGTATCTAAGAAATTCATATCAGGCACTTCCTTTCATGTCATACTTTCAGACAAATGTCTTCTTATGTTGAGAAATCATACAATTTTAACCTCAAAAATAACATCTCTCATAATCTCATGTAATGTTTTAAAGACGTCGAGCTCAAAGTAAGTATTGTAAATGACAGCCAGCTTCTGCCTCATCAAAATTTAGCTGAATTTTATGTTGGGTAATGCTGATTAGCTATTAGCTCTAAAAGGTAATAGGTGTAAAAAGTTATAAATGTAGATGAAAGTTTCCTTTAAATCTGTTTAGTGGTACATAAAATATTTTACTAACAGACACACAGAGTTGACTCAAAATAGGTAGTTTTAAAATAAAGTAATCTTGCAATTTCAGTTAGTCCTCAGAGTGTTGGGAAGTTGTCTCAGTTACACACCAAATGTTAGCTCAAAATTTGTAAAATTCTTGAATTATAGTCCTTTTTAAGTTAGTTATCTTAAGCAGCCAATTTGAATCTAGTTTATTCCAAAAGTTAGATGTTCATTTATTGATTAGTTTCATAGGTTTTATTAAAATATATTGAGTACTTAATTTGGAAACAGACACAAATACAGACAAAAACATTTTTCACGTTTGTCTTTTGGAAATATTGCACCCTAATGGAATATTTTGCACTTCTTCAATACTGAACATTTCTGTCTTTATCCATTTCTGTTTAAAATGGCTTCAGGGAGAAGTACTGTATTTGTTCAAAAAAAAATCCATTTTGTTTTGATTTCCTTTTCATTTCTCCTTGCCTTTAGTTGCTGTGCAAGGTGTTGGTTTTTCAGGTTGTTGACTTCTCATTTCAGAGCACATTAACTCGGTTGGACTCAGCATTTAGGCGGTGAATGTCACATGATGCTTTGCTGATGATGCCACATCACTTTGCGGGTCCAGATGTGCCTGCAGATGTCACTTGCGTGCAATTTAATAGCAGGTGGTAATGCTTTTCATAGCAACTATGCTGAACTGATGAGTCCGTGCGCCATCATTATCCCCTATGAGAATAAACACGCTTATCTGTGCACTGAAACTAGCATTAGTGATTAGGAAAAGGAATTATTATTGGAGGAAGTCAACCAAAATGCACCAATTTGCTTTTTAACCTGTATTTATCAACAGAAAAGTATGCTTATGCACTTTCAGCTGATGTAATATGTGTTCTTTGTAAAGAATGGCTGAACAACACTGCCTGCAATGGAGACATTAACTGTTCTAAATAAAAAACTAGAACTGCAAAGCAGTTATGACCGGGGTCCAAACCCGTTAATGTATGTCAACACTGGCTCATGTCATTTCCAGCATTCTGTTGTTGTGAACCACAGAATTTTAGCATGATGGGGAGTTTTTAAAAGGTCGGTTTGTGGGCCAATTTGCTACAAATGTAAGATGCTACAGCATATGTTGAGCTCCTTCTCCATGGGTGTGCCCAAATGTGTCTCCAATTTTGGTTCCAATGCACTTTTGGATCTACCGCAGCAATGGTTTCAGGCAGGTCAAAAAGAGTATTCTCTTTACAGTGGAGAAGGGGCTTTTGTGAACATTGGTCCCAAGTAAGGGGCCTTTGTGAACATAGGTTCCATGTATGGCATAGACAAGTATAGGTGTGTGTGTGTCCACATAAAGTGGGAAAATTAGTATGTATTTGTGACCTTGTAAATGAGAAAGTCAATGGTTTGTGCATGTGTACATGTATTTGTTCCTTTGGGTTAACTAATTTTGACAGTTTTCCCCTGTGGTAGATGTTCTTACCACCACCAAACAATTTAAGTATTGTTTCTTTTATAATTTATATTATTAGTTACAGATGACACTTTATATACATTAAGTTATTTTATTTAGACATATATTTCTAAAGGGTGCACAGTTTAGTTAACATTTGAATAAAATGGTTTACTTACACTTGTTTTTCTTTGAGGTTCTGCAAGCAGAGACCAGCTGGAGGTGTTGAAGCCATTAAGCCAGGAACAAACCATTTCAAAGGACTGAAAGGGGGAGGACTTTATTTGTTAAAGTTGACATTTAGTTATTTATTTCTAACGCACTTTAATATTTACTTATAATTTGTGCTAAGTTGAAGTTATATTTGCTTTATTTGTTTATATTTTATTTTTGCTAAATTTGTATTTTCCATTGTCCTGTTGTACCTCCCTCATGTGGCAAGTTTGTGTTATTCCACTCCTATTTAAGCAGTCTTTGTTCTTTGTCTGCAGGTCACTTTTTTTAGTTTAGTTAATGTTCAGTTGACCTCAGTTAGGTTGGGCTCAAATCTGTGTTATCATTTGATTCATTTTTTCACTGGAGTTTGACCCATTGTTAAGTACTTTTTGACATTATTAAATTGAACTTTTTTCCATTTTTGAACACCTTTGTCTTGGTTTAAGTCTGGTCCACCACATCCCCAGACAAATCAACCTAAAAAATTACAAAAATGGAACTTAATTGAAAGTAAATGTTTATTATAAATAGAGGATTGCTGCCTTTTTTAACAGAGTTTAATTAAGATCACCCTATGATAATTTTAAACAATATTGATAGTGTTGTAGCTATTTTGGTCAAACCTCACATTTTGCATGTCATACAATACATTAGAGCTCAGAATACGATTTGAGAACAACTGATCTACTACCCTGTCAAAATTGCTCATTTTGTTTAGATGTGACTAAGTTATACACAGTGTTTTTATTTTATTTTATTTTTTTAATCACCCTCTGTAAAATGCTGCAATCTCCTACATTGGTGAAGAAAAATAAATTCTAATGAACAGATACATTATTTCAAGTAAGAAAGGCCAGTTTCTCTTTCAGCTTTCTTGTCCCAAATCAGCAACATTAGCAAATATCATCTTCAGCTCCTGTAGTCGACTGAAACCGTATCGGAACACATTGTGGTTAAACCACAGAGACAACTGCACCAGGGACCAGATGTCCATTCTAATATACAACAACAGGGAGACACTCACATGTACAGACAGGTAGACTGCAAGATTATTTTCCTCTTAAACTACTTGGTTTGTTGCCAAGTTTTAAAAGCACTTTGTTAAACAACAGGAGGGAAAAAACAACAATATGTGCATTTAAAGCTCCTGCAGGAAATGATCAGAGAAACCACCTCCAACAATGTAGCCACCTATTTTCTAATGTTTGTTAGCATACTGTAAAGCAGTTAGACCAGAGGAAAATGAAGGATGAAGTGAAAGAGGGAGCAAACAGTAGAGAAATGTAAAAATAAAATGAGTAAAATGCCCAAGAAAGAAAATAGAAAGGCAGAGATTATGTATTGTTGGCAGATCTTGTTTCACTGCTGGGTGTTGAGTGAAATACGTTGCGTTTTAGCTGCATCCTCAGTTATGCATGGCAGATGCTTCTTCCACATTTTTACTGTGCGCTCTGTTGTATATTTAATTAATGACTCCATTTATGAGAAAATCCTACAAATAATTTTAGACAAACATGTAAAATCTATTTTTATAGATCAATATCACCTCAGTAGGTCTGCGCTTCACTTCACTTTACTGAAGTCAGCACCCGCAGCACATTTTACAACAACAAAAAAGAAAATGAATGCATGTAAGGATGGTACAGAAGCCTTCTTGAATTGAATTTACTGCAAAAGTTAATTGGTTTTAGATATACAGCTAATGATTATTTCCAATAAGTTTAAATAATAAATCCAATTCCAAAAATCTACATTCTAAACAATGATCATAAACCATCTATCACCACTCACAATTTAGCATTAGTCCCAGCAGCTAATATCAACCACATGTTAAATGGCTGAGTTATAGGCAATTCTGTATTTTCTAAGGTCTACTGGCAAAAATGCACCTTTGCTTTTCATCAACAGGCAATCATAAAAATGAGTTTTACCATTTTGGTACCATGTGGTTATAAATTTAATTCATTGGCTTGTCAGCTGACAGTGCAACAATACATCTAAAACCTCCACCTGCTCCCCAAATGTTTAACATTTACTGTAGTTGTTCAACATCACTGCTGAAAGAGCTCAATTTTATAGCATTTGTCAATGAATATTTACTGGTCGGGTGTTTAAAATTGAGAAATCTAGCATTTTCTGCACCCAATAAGGCCAAAACATACAAAGAGTTTGCACAGTCAACTTACTGGAATAATTCCTTTGGCTTATATAATTAATAGGGGAAAACAGTTTGTTAAAGATGTAAATTGTGCAGATATTATTTTAGGTTTTCTGTGCTTCTAAATCAGTTATTTCTGGGCTCATGATAGGGAAAAAGTCTGGTATTAGTAAAATAGATCAGTCATCAAGCTTAAAAGTAGAGTCAACCAAAATGAAAAATGTTGAATAAATGAGCAGATGGACACTGAAAAATCTTTAAATGACTCAAAACAAAGTCACAAAGAAAACTATGAGAGTGATGGTGAGAAAAACTGTGTTCACCTTGGTTTGTACTTGAAACTCCTTTTTTCTTCTACCTGCAGCGTTTCTCTAAATTTACTTCTCCTCAGGCTTCATGCATACGGTTTAACGGAATGACTGATGGATTTTTACAGCTTAACTACAGGGTTACAGGAAGACTTCAATCCCACCGTCTTTACAGTAAAACAGAAAATCTGGATGTCTGGGAATGTGAGGGTGAGGATTCTCTACTATGTGGGGGACAAGTTTTGGCATACACACTTACTTGTGGGGACCAACGGCTACTTATAGAGACCTATGCCTTGTCCTCATGTGGGGAAATGCCATTGGTGGGTTAGGACTAAGGTGTGCATTGAGTTTTGGTTAGAACTGTCAGGTTTAGGCTGTAGAAATGAATGGAAGTCAATACAAAGTCCCCATACAGATAGTGGTACTAGATCATGCGTGCATGCATGTGTTGTCAACATTAAGTTGTGTTTCCAACTGGAGTAATACATTTTTTATTTAAACTTTACAGCCTTAGGGAAACCCCTTTCAAAACTAGTGATGTCCACTACCACCAACGGGGAAAGTCTCAATATCAGCTATACTGAAACAATACTTATACTTTGTGCAAATACACCTAATGTGTCTGGTAAATCTAAAAAAATGTAATGTATTTCAAATCACCACTTTGTATAGAATACAAGACACCAGTGTTTATTTAATCATTTTAAACTCAGAGGTGTCCTCATTTAAAATATAGCTGAGCTAATACAACAAAAAAACCAGAAGACACAAACATAAAAGTTATTTTAAAATTGTTTTTAACAATAAAAAAATGAAGTAAAATAATGAAAACATTAAAAAATTGTTGTATTATCAAGAACTACTATAAAAAATAAAAACTTGCTTCTTAATTTACATTACATGAACATATTAACATAAAAACACTGAACATGTAGCATTTATAGACCACATGATGACTGAGCATGGGGGTCGCTGCACTTACACAATACCCTGGTGGAAGAAAAAGTAGTTCCCTCTAACCACATATGATTTCCTGCACTGTAGACAAGATTTCAATAGTTTAGTAACTTTCCACTGTGTTCCTGTTAACGGTAAACACTCACCGGCCACTTTATTAGGTACACCTGTCCAACTGCTCGTTAACACTTAATTTCTAATCAGCCAATCACATG
>JARVJO010000165.1:18409468-18424868 GCA_031762555.1 Cynodonichthys magdalenae | reverse complement strand
GTTCTGAAGGCAAAAGGGGGTCCAACCCGTTACTAGCATGGTGTACCTAATAAAGTGGCCGGTGAGTGTATATTACCGGAGATGACTGACGTATCAAAGAATTAATTTTTTGATTTCAGTATTGATCCACACATCACTACTCAAAACCAAAATTTTTACACAAACACACTGAGGCCCAGAATTACTGCAGAATCTGCTCAAATTTAGCTAAAATAATCTGCTTCAAAAATGTCCTGTTTCTGCAACATATTCAGAAAGCAAATGGCTTAAATGGATCCACAACACGCCCAGCACGTTCAGCAAATGTGAGCTGTTTGCACTCGTTTTGCATCAGAACTCAGCCGACTACCGGTGGTACACTGCACAAACGAGACGACTGTCAAAAACACAGCAATTATTTCACAATTCATCTGTAGATGCAACAATGTCTGATGCTCATCAATGGAATAGTGGGCAAAAAATTCTTTCCAAGCATTCCTGCACTTGTTTTGTGAAGGCTGAAGTGGAGCAGATTTCTAAACTTCCTCGCTATTTTTCTTCAGAAACACAAACACCACCTGCACTTGGGAGGTGGTAAATATTTGATGCTAAACGCATGTTTCAAACTGTGCTGGTCTTGCGCAACAATCAATAAATTAATTGTTCTTAAGCTCTCCACTACACTCCACTTAAAGAACCCTTGAATCTGACAGATGCCCTAAGAAATAACACTCAGAATTAAAGATGAAGCTGAATACATTCAAGCTTTTTTTACATTGCATGCTTGAACACACGTTGAGTTTTCTTTAAATATTGATAAGTTTCTATTAAAATCTTATGATGTGTGGCCCACTCTAAATCTTTCTGTTTTAAATTGCTGATGTTGGTGGTCTGACCTGTTCTCAGGTAATTATAAACTAATCATCGGCCCAACCAGGTCAGTTCATGGGCAAATTAAAATTAGGAATAGCTCTATGGCGAGTTATCTGTTAATAGAGGTGTGTATGTAGGGAATACAAAAAGCCATTCCAAACTGATGGAGTGGATACAATAACATCTTTCCTCCTTAACCCAAATGGTTTTATATAATCCTTAAACAATGACCCTGATGGTTGTTTTCTCAGTAATGCTCCTGAGACTGACAGGTATAATATTGTTGCATATTGATTCTTTAGATGGTATCATGACATTTTTCTATAAATCAGAACCACAGCGTCTATTAAACTGAGCTGTAAAATCAAAGCAGATGTTATTTTGTTTTTACCTTCCAACACAGGACTGTCTTGGCAAATTCATATAAACTAAAGACATCAGCAAATATTTGCAATAGTGATTTGTTTTGTTTGTTTGCGCTAACTGCAATGAAATAAAAACTTTGTTTTTTCTGTCCCAAAAAATCTTTAGTTTCTGTTCTTTACAACAAAAAAATTAGAGAGCAGAAAGTCAGATAAATGATTGATGATTATCTTTTATAATATAATAGTATTTATTTGCTAAAGTTACTTTGATGTACTGTTTTGAAAAAAAAAAAAAGAGACACACACACACACACACAGGTCTGGTTTGTATATCCCCATGGGGCCTGTGCATTGACTTCCATTCATTTTTTGGAAATTTTATACCCTAACCCTGACCATTTATCTTAAAATTAACCTCACAGGTACCTACCTGACCCTAGTCCTAAACCTAACCCCCCACCCGTAATTTGCATTTGAACCCATGAGGACCGGGCATTGGTCCCCGCGAGGCTGCTTTTTTGGGAAAATTGTCCACACGATGTAGGAAAAACAAGGCCACACACACACACATATTATTACCAGAGCACTAACTGTTGCTATTACAAGTCTACTACGAGGAGACACAGATATGTTACATGTTTAGGACAGGGTTAGTTTAGGGTTAGTAACAGTGTTTATTTTATTTTGTATGAAAGGGGCTTTTTTGATTTTAAGGTTGCCATGTGGACATGGACGCTTTCAGTCAACAGAGAAAAACTAAAGTTCTGGCTTTTCCAAAAAATGTTGGCTGGTTTTAGTGAAAGTTAAAAATAAGATAATATAATTTCATTAATCTGTTTTGCTGTCTGATATTACAGAAACCTAATATATTGTTCTATCATACAACATGTCAACAAGTGACTACTTCACTTTGGCTGCATGCTTCAAATAAACAAGCCTCAGTGGAGCTGTTGTTAGCAGCATTTCATTCTTCCTTGGAGACTGTGTTATGATTATAGAATAGCAACCTGAAGAATATTAAACAAGGTGGATGATGGGTTCTAAGGTTATCTTATTCAAAAAAGATGTTTTGGCAACAATAAGTCAAGCTTAATTAGCTTCATTTGTACTCCTGCAATAAAAACAAAAAGTTTGTGACCAAGACAAACCAAGTTTTAATTAATGTTTTAGTTAATGAGAAAACAGTAACTGCTTTAAAAGGATTCAAATTTAGCTCACAAACTTTGCAAAGTTTGGAAATTTTAAAGCAGTGAATTTCAATTAAATTCAACAAGATTGATCAACATACATTTTTAGCAATGAAAGACAGGGGAAAAAAGCTGCATTGGATTTTCATGCTTAGTCAAAAGCATTTGAGGAGAAAAAGCACAAATTGTCAGACCTCCAATTTTCACCTACATCTCAGCAAACAGTGCAGAAAAAAGCAAACTGTCAGTTTGCTGTTAAAAGACATGGAAATGTGAGAAACGGCAGCTAAGTTAAAAAGAACCAGAAGGAGTAAAATGGGTGTTGGATTGTGGTTTGGTCACAAGTACATATGTCCAGTTGTCACTGTGTGAGAACCCTGGACAGGCTGCAGGTCCATCACAGGGACACATTGAGACATAAACCAGCACACTAGACAGTTCCAAGATGCCAAATAACTAAATCACTGGTTCATGGACGAGAACTGGAGTACCATGAGAAAACCCACGCATGCACAGGGAGAACAACTCCATCCAGAATGGTCCCAGGCCAGGATTTGATCCTTCTCTCTGAGAAGCAACAGCTCTACCAACTGCACCACCGCATTCACAGATCTATAAATTATATCAAACCTGTTCCATTTGAGCAGCTATAGGAGCCGTAATTAGAGAATCCAACATTTCTGCTTGACACACACTCTACATCTCCTCCTTAGCCATCCATTCATTCCTACAATCTGTTCTTTCTGCTGATGTTCACATCCATGTTTTTGTTCTACTTCCACCAAATCATTGGTTAATTATTACTTCTTCTCTTCTGTTAATAAAACAGCAAGCAGAATGAAGTTTTCAGTGATCTGATGGAACACAGGGACACTTTCTGATTCAATGATAAGTGCAGGCTTGCTGTAAACACCCCAACTTAGCTTTCATCTTCACAACTTTCAAAATGAGACCACACAGCTGAAAAGAAGGAAACTGCTTCAGTTTGTTCATGAGATTTTTCATAATGAAACAAATGGACACGGTCATTTTTACATTTTTTATTATCTGATGGATTTACGTCTACGGTCGAGTTAAAAACTTTAAAACAATGCTGAACATGTTTGATGGCTTTTCTACTATTTTGCTCTATTTTATAACCAAATAACATTTAAACCCAGTGAAAAACTTGTAAAGCTTCCAAGAATTGAGTCTAATTTATCTGCAAAAGTTCATGTTCTATAAAGAAAAAAAAAAAAGAAAAAAGCCCAATTGTTTGGTACGGCCTGATTTATTGTGCTGCTTGTGTTAACGCTGATCCGTATAGATTTGTTCTTCACTTGCTGATGCTGCTGATTACATGCAATTCAGAGCACTGAAGCGGCATAATTAGGAGAATTCAGGAGTGTTAGTCATATTTCTGTAACTTTCTATCACAGCTGTTCACTGCTGCTGCGAGATCTGAGAAGTTCCACATCTACATTTTCTTTTTTTTTTCCTTTTCTTGATATTTACCTGAAATAACTTGTGATTTGCAGTTATGTGAAATGCAGATATTATATTAGCCGAATATTTTTCAGGTTATTTGATAAAAATAAATAAAACATTGTCTGCATATAATTAGCATTCCATTCTCTGCATCTTAAACAGCACATTTGAGTGCCTTAATGACTCTGCACTTAAGTACAAACAGTTATTGGACAATATTCTAAATCGGTCCAAATTGAAGTTAAACAAAATTAAAACAGAATTATTCATGTTTTATTAATGATTATAACCAAACATTGATTTTAACCACTCACCTATTTGCATGCAGTGATGAAAACAGACATTTGACGTTTGAGAACAAATGTCAAAAACTATTTTCAGATAAAATTTTAACAATTTCTTGTACATTTTACAGCATTTTTTTGCCACAAGTATGCAATAGTTTTACAAAATACTGTCAAATTTAAAATATCTTTTTAAAAAAAGAATATTAATGTTGCATATTAAAAACTAATCAAATATAAAACTGAGCAAAAATACTGGAAACAAGGCTTTTAAAATATTCCACTCCAAGTCAATATTTTTAAGTTTTACTGAAACAAAAATTTGTACAGAAACAAAAACACAAATAAAAGTATTTGTTCTTGACTCAAGTAAAAGTACACAGCATTACATCTACATCTACTGTTGCACATCAGAAATATAAATTTTCTTTTTGATTTGCAATAAAAATAAAGAATGTAAAAGTAAAAAAGTAAAAAAAATGGCATTAATTTGATTCGTCAGTTTAAATCTTAGTGCAGATGAAAATACTTTTATTTCATGTTCAGTTAGGCTTTTATGATACGACTGGTTGATTTAAGTATTTGGAAGCAGATTCATTAAAAAAAAGTTTTCAGAAAGTAGTTGACACTATTTTAGTTGGTTCAAATAAAAGAGAAAAGTTTTAACGTGAACATTTTGGATGTATTCCAAAGCTGGTTATCGTCTCAGCATCACTTGCAGTCAGGATCGCTTCTGCATTTTAAAAATTAATCCACAGATTAAAAATAGTTCTGCCTCTGTAACTCTTCCCTAACATTAGGGGAAAAGGAACTATTTTAATCCAGATAGAACAATTACGCGGTTTTGTTGAGGAAGGATTAATGTGTTTTATCTTGTCATACTGTGCACACATGGTCACATACAAAATCCTCTCTCTTAAAAGTTTTATTTTGAGGTGTCATCATGGAGATCGGTGCATGTGTGGACCCAAAGGAGCATCAGTGAGTGGGTTCT
This sequence comes from Cynodonichthys magdalenae, assembly GCA_031762555.1. Taxonomy (NCBI): domain Eukaryota; kingdom Metazoa; phylum Chordata; class Actinopteri; order Cyprinodontiformes; family Rivulidae; genus Cynodonichthys; species Cynodonichthys magdalenae. The sequence goes on along the minus strand of JARVJO010000165.1, from coordinate 18,419,719 downwards.
TTTGTGCATCACGAAAGATGAAGGGAAGTGCTTTATGGTGACCCATCAAACATGAGAGATACACCAAGTGGAGCACAGGGCAGCTTTTTAAACATCTGGCCAGTAGATGGGGATTAGGTGCTCAGTGAGAATACAATACATGAGAATGGGGAATCAAACCTGCGACTTTCTGGTTATGGGACAGCAGCCTTACCACTTCACCACAGCTCCAATTCAAGTGATGAAATCAAAGTTGTTTGTATCAAATCTGTGCCTGTGTGATGGATACGTTGGGTCAAGTTTATTTAATAAAAATTAGATTTTTTAATCTTTTAATTTGCAAAAAGGCTTGAACAAACCAGCCGATGCAGAACAGTTCAGAGAAAATATTTAACCTATCCATGTATTTCTATATATTACACTGACATGAAAACATTTCGCATTGACTGCCGTATCAGTTTCTTTTCCCGTAAATCGCCTAGCAACAGCAAATTGAATTTTTGTCCGTCTTGGCACACATAGCATCTTTTCTCTAATTGCCTTCGCAATGAGCAAGTTCTCTACGTGCAGATTGTCAAGAGCTCAGCAAAGAGCAGGGAAGGATAATTATGGGTCAATTTATGCTTTTTAATAATGCTCCAAATGAGCTCCTCTATGGGTTTCACTTTTTATTGGCATCCTAATAAAAGCTTTAAAATTTTTTTGGGGGCCTCTTACTACTAGTCTGAAAGAGCGCCACTGCTGTTTTTGCTGATGCCCTTGTTCTGTTTCGTTTTGTGCGATTGTATTCATCAGAAGCCTTTTCAGTATTAATTGGCTGCCGAACAATGAAAAGTTCAGAGGTACATGAACCACGACAAAACTGAAGTGAAAAGAAATCCTCGTCTTCAAAAGAGTAGGTTTTTTATCCGATTTCAGATCAAATGCGGTCTATGACATGTTCTGTACTCATTAGTGTTGTATGTGGTAAGAGAGTTAATTTAAAAATGCATATTAGTATGACAATACTTAAACAGATTTGACTTTTGTTGTATTGTAAACACGCAACTCCTAGTCATAGCTGACGGTCATTCACAACATAAGCTCTTTTTCAAGCAAGTTCACGCATCAAACTGTAAAGAAAGTTATTGTCATTTGTCAACATGAGGATCCTAGTCTGAAACTCTGCTGTGAAAGGCAGCGGGCGACAAGCATTTCTTTGAGGGATGCTCAGTTTTTGTTGTTTTGTGTGCACACGTGCATCTGTTAGATGAAAGCTTCAAGGCAGCAGCTCAGTTTTTTTTTTTGTGGAAATGAAAAGCATTATTCAGCAGTCAATATCTAATTTCCCCGTTTTTCCAGGTAGAACAAATAGGAGAAAATACGCTTTCAGCTTTCCTCACAAACTCTTTCAGGAAAGTGCCTTTCATTCTTCCTCCTCTTCTTGCTGCTTTTCATGTTAACTTTATTATCATTTCTTTACTCTAGTTCCCTCATTTCCTAAAGTGCAGGAGTTTTGTGTTTTTGCATACGAGAACTCAGACCCCATCTGCAACAGATTCTTTTTTTTTTTTGGTGTTTTGTGCACCCCATGCTTTCAGTCTGTTTGTAGTTTTTTTCTGGCTACATGCACATAAAACCTGAGTGGAGTAAAGAGAAAAACACAAGACGTTGTTGGCAGAGAGAAGAAGACTCAGCGTTGCCAGTAAAGCTAGGAAAACAGAAGATTTTGCAAAAAATCTGGTATTAAATTGAAGCTGGTGCATTTCTAGAAGGAGTATATTGCTGAAAAGTCAAACACATTTCTGTTCACCCATCCCCAAATGAAAAAAAACCAACAAAAACAGAGTGATGATGTTTTTGCCTGTGCTCTCCCTGTCCTATTGTCCCTGTTTTTCTGTGCTAATAATGCGGATGTTTTCGGAAAATTGTGGATTTTTGAGGGTCATGATACAAGTAAACACCCTCTGAAGTGAAATTAAAGGTGGTAGTAGCTGAGATGGATCTAAAACACATATTGTATTTTGTGTGGTAACAATTTACAAAAGTATTTATATATTTTTTTAAATTCAATTATTTTAAACAATTTGTTAGCAAAACATTTTGTGAACAACGGAGCCTGGCAAGGGTCAGCAGGTGGAAAAAAAAAAATCAGCCGGTGGAAATCCATGCGCACGGATTAGTAAACCGTGTGCACAAATTACTAAACCTTTTTCACAGATTTCTAAACTGTGAGCTCGGTTTGGCAATCCATGCGCATGGATTGCTATACCGTGTGCAAGGATAGCTGACATCTATGGAGAGGTAGGACGCATGGCCCACACACAAGGTAAATTCAGCGGATCTGTTTGTCATATATAAACGTAAAGCACTGCAATGGTTTAATCAGCCCACTGTACAGCTCTGAGAAGACCTACGAGCGGCTGCTGCTGAGAAATTCACAGTGTGTCAAGCTTCGTCTGCGGAATGACAATCTGGTGAGAGCTGCGCCACCGCTCATACTCTGAAATGTTTCAAACTTTATTCAGCTGTTCTTTGTGGTGTAATACACACTATTGAAAGAGTAATAAACATTTCCTGAAAGTTCCACATAAATCCATTCGCTACTTTTTTTGATAAAACCCTGAGAAGGCAGCTGGCTAGCTTTAGCAAAACTTCCCCGTTAGAGAAACCGAAGTCGTTCATCAGCCAAGAAAGTGTTCGAATTTGAGTATGTTGTACAGTTTTTGCCCCTCTATCAGGCAGTTTTGGTCCCAGATTTATAGCACCCTCCTAACTTCGATCGGATTATCATGTCACACCGGAAGCCGCTTAGAGCCTTTCTACCAGTGCGCACGGATTGCCAAACCGTGCGCATGGATTTCCACCAGCTGATTTTTTTTACACCGACTCTTGGCGGGCTCCGTAGTGAACCACTGGTCAGATTTGGTAAAAAAATGTCAAGAAATAACCATTGAATATACAAGTGACCAAGTTTTATCAACAGTGAGATGCAGAAAACAGAAAGGGGCGGGGCAAATGGCTTGCCCATACTATATTTAAAAAATGGTATCATTGCACTCCGGAAATGAAAGGAGCACCATTTCCTATACTAGCTGGGTTATTTTATTTTTTTATTCATCTTTGTTGATCTCATTATTAAAAATAATAAATATGAAGCAATAAAGTTACAATTAAACTATCACTTTTAGCACATTAAGCCCTTCTCCAAGAAGTACACGGTGAGAAACTTGAAGCTGCAGCCATTTAAAAGCAGAAAAAGCACTGTTTTTTTCCACCGGTGAAACAAAGACTGTTAAGGCATTTGTAAAACATGGCATGGTTCTGACATCTGACTCGACCCCGCCCCTTTTCTGCATTCCGCAGCCAGGCCCTTTTCACTTTTATAGCCAAGTCAATTTAAGAGGGCCGCTGCAACCCATTGATCTTTCCGAACACAAGAATGTCTAACTTCATTGTATTTTTTACACAAACCGTGAGGTAAAATATGATGGGTTAGTAGCTTAGAGTCATTAATATGTGCTCTTGCATGACATCATGCAATGCCTCATGAGATGCACAAAACAGCTTCAACTCTGTCATTTCTCAGATGTAGTACAGTTGGTAATCTTAGCCTGAAATTCTGACATAAAGGTGGCAAACGATATGCTTTAATTTTTTCATGCATGCAAATTCCACTTGAGCAGCCTCAGTTTGGCAAAATGAGGTTAAATTGTGACTGACTGACAAGCTAATAGGTATTTTGAGCAGTTTCAGAGTGGCTTGCTGTTGACTTAAAATAGCTTCAGCCTCAAGAATAGTGGTTGAACAGAACACAGTTTTATAAACCTTTACACTTCCATCAGTTTTGCATTAAATGATTGTTCCATTAACTAACAGAAATGGCTTCTATCTTTCATCAACCTGCAGCCATGTTTACCTTTCTCCAATTGTTTTTGTGTGCAAAGGTAACCACCAGAATTGTGAGAGAAGACTTTGGACAGAACCTCCCTTCTAAGTTATAGAGAGCCAAAAATAATAGGTATTGAGGTGAAATGGATCGCTGAGACAAGACATTAGTATTTTTGTCCTACTTTACCCACAGCTTGTTAAAAGCAATTGTCTGGACAATCTGTCATCCAAGCCTCTTAACGCCTCCCACCAGTGAGGCTCGATATGCACAAATACCATCAGACGTTTCACGAACAAGTGATAAACAAACTGGAACTGATCCTTCAAGTTTTTTGCAAATATATAGAGCAAGGACACCTTCAAGCAAGCACCAACGGAATGAGGACAAACACTGCCATATGTGTTTTTGTGTTGAATTTGTGCGCCTCCAAGTCTTTCCCGTGTTCACATATTGTATGCAGCAGGTGCACCGTGTCTTTTGTTGTCATGATCCAGACGCCATAAAGTAAAATCAAACAGGAATTGATGTTCTCTTTCTGCCAGCCTTAAAGAGAATTTCGATCAGGCTCTGAGCTTCCACTTTCTCTGTACTTTACTGGAGCTTTCATGGAAAAATTCCCACAGACAACAGATCCACAAGCTGCAATAAAACCTCTTACTAAGTCCCCTTTACCTGTCAGCTGCAACGACGGGATCAGACTTAACACCTCACTTGATTTCTTAAAACAGGCCCATCCCCCACCCCAAGAAAGGTATAGGGGGACAGTATGGCATCTCTCTCACTTCAGATCGGAAGTTAAATTGGCAAATAAATATAATGTTGGTACTGGTGTTTTCAAGTCCTGCTTGTAGAGAGACATAGGCTACATTCACGTTGCAGGCAAATGCAACCCAAATCCAATTTTTTTTGCCCCATGCGACCCATATCTGTTTTTTTTCTAATTACACTCCAAACGCGACAAATCCGATTTTTTCAAATCCAATCCAGGTCTTTTCAGTATGTGGTACTGAATTGGATACATATCTGATGTTTTTCAAAGAAACTGCAGTGTGAACACACACATCCCATACGTCTTCAGTTACAGAACAGAAGTCCAGTTGCTTCGTCTTTTTTCTTTTCACTTTCCATGTCCTGGATGACTGAGAATCCGCAGAAACACATGATAGTAACGTCCAGCCTCGGTCACGAACTGTATCAGTCCCAAAGTTTGATACTTTACTTCCAGAACTTCGTTACAAAAATAAAATGCTGCACCAGAGCATACAGTCAGATACAGGTTCAGATATAAACACTGAACTAATCAAGCATGTCAGATAATTATTTAAACAGGTATGACTGAAGAGCAACTTCAGAATCGATATGCTACAAGTAGCATATTTAGCTAACTGTAAACAGCCAGACATCAGTGACGTGTAAAGTTCACACTGGAGTCTGATGGAGGTCAAATTTAAAATGTAATGTGAACATTCATGCCAAAAAATTTGATTTTTCCAAAAAATCAGAATTGAGCATTAAGACCTGCAGTGTGAACATAGCCTTAGAGGCTAGGTTTGAAATTGTCCGGTGGTATTTCTCAACAAACTTTTCTACATGAATGCCTCTGCTCACCATCTTCATATGGTTGATACTGCTCACCATGCTGCTTTCAGGTTTAACACTAAATGTAAAGCAGTGACATCATTCTGAGTTTCGGCCACTAGAAGGAAGCTCATTGGCTTGTTTTATATACAAGTTAATACCTGGACTACTACCTTCGTACACATGTAATCTGACTGTACAGAAAAGGGCTGTTCCTTTTTCTTTCTGTTCATCTGACATTTTGTTGCTTTGACTTCCATTCCAGTGATTATAACTCCATCAATTCTCTTCAGAGATTATATAAAAAACAAAACAATGCTTAAGAGTCAGCAAATCAGAAAGTGTAAGGTTACTCAGATGAGTCCAAGATGTGGATACCTGCAACAATCAAGGTCAAAACATCTTGTCTCATGTTCTATAGAAAGTAAATAATGGAGGGTTGGTGGCTGAATAGTGTTTCTTTTTTTTTAAAGAAGAGCTGAGTGAAATCTGGAAAGGTGAAGAAAAATGTGGATGGAAAAAGCAGAAAATGATTGTCAAAATTATTAAAGTGCTTTTTCTGGTCCGTTGCTAAAAAACTAATCATGATAAATGCTTCTTCAGTCTCTCTCATTATGTACTGTACAGCTCGCCCGCTTACGCTCGCTCAGAGATACAAGAACATTTACCAAACTATTAATTCAACTACTTTTGAATAAAAACTGTACTGAGTCGGAGCTTTGCATTTTGGAGAGAAAAAAAAAACAAAAAGAACAAGAGAGATAAAAAGTGGAAACAAGTTATGAACAATGGCACCACTGGGTGTTTTATTCCCTAGTCAATCATTTACAAAGTGAATGTAATGAAACACATGCATCAAAACAAGAGTTACTGCAAATGTTATATTTAGATGACATTATATTTGTCTGCAATGCAGTTTGTGCTGCTTCTTTTCTCTCCTGACAGAATATTAGAAGGGAGCAGATTTAAATAATAAAGAGACTGCTGATGATTTTCAGCATATTGGCTGACATTTGCAGAGATTTAACCATATTCATATTTATTTTAACAGATAGGAACTATGTTTTTCTGCATATAGACTTCAGCTTCTATGTGCTGTGGGCTTATATGAGGGTTCAGTCTCCGCATGCAAATGAGCTGAAGTGGAACATAACAATTTGCACACCTCCCATCAGTCACAGCTGTCATCCCTGACAGCATCACAGCTCTGGGTAAAGCATAAACAAATTAAAGGTCTAGCATTCATGGAAGCGATGCATATTGCCCGCCACTTTTCAGGCCAGTGTTTTAGACTGAAACTAACCTTATTAAGATAAAATGAGAGAGCTGTTTTGAATGAAAAGGATGATCTCATACAATGTAAAAAGTCAAGCTCAGAGTATTTGTTGTGAATGATTCTTAGCAACTTCCAAACCACATTATAGCCCAATATCTGTAAAATTGACTAAATGTAGGTATTTTTTGTTTTCTACAGAGGTGTACAGTAATGAATACATTTAGTTTGTAATTTTTTTGAGGATCTGGCATTTTATAAATTATTTTTATTATTATTTGTTTAATTGTAACTTTTAACTGTGTTTTGTTACATTTAAAGACATAAAAAAACGATACTTTTAATCATTTACTTTAAAATTTAAAACCCTCCTTACACGCTCCCAGTGACCAAAACTCTAAAAAAACAAGGAAGTGTTGAATTTACTTGACCAAGTTATGTCAACTGGTTTCACATTTTCACTTCTTGGAGTGTGCGTAAACGTGCTTTTACTTTCCCAATTATTGCGAGCAGTTTTATGATTTGACTCAAGTATTTTTCTTATCAGTGAAAATCATTGTTACCAAAGTCATTTTCTCTTCATGTATTTTGACTTTAATTAGTTTCCTCCAAGTACTTTTATACAACTAAGGTCAGTTGGGTCCAACAGTTAAGTAGTTTTAGATTTACATGCAATAAATCCTTCCTAAACATTTTTATTCAAATCCATCAAGTGGTTCACGAGATATTTTGCAAACAGACTAAATTGACTCCTTATAACTATAAGCAAAATATATTTCACAATCTATTAGCACTAAGAACATATATTAGGAATCAGTCCTAGCTATTAACACACCAAACTTTAGGTTGATATTGTTAAATTTCTTTAAGTTGTACCTATTGGTTCTATTGTTCATTTATTTGGATATGGCAGCCATTTTGAACTGGTTTGATTCCAAATGCTAATTAGGTGTAAATGTATATCCAATTAATATTTTCTGCATATTTAATTCAAATGAGTTCAGTGGTTCATGAGATATTTTGCTAACAGACACTTTTCCCTTTCAGTGGTGGGCAATAAGCAGAGCTCATAGTTGATGATTTAAGTTATAGTTTCAAATAAATTAAGTAAAGTCGTTATATGAGTCTCTTAAATACACACAAAGGTTACATAAATGCGAGTGTGCAGGGACTTTAACATACACACACACCCCCTCATGCACCAGTGACTTTTCATGTTGCACATTCAGCTGCAAGAGGGACTTGGATGTTCTTCCCATCTCTCCTTGTAGCTGCTGTAGTTAATGACTTCTGTCTAATGTCTCCATAAGCTCTACTGAGAACAATGAGTGCCAGGTAAGACTGCAGGCTAATTCACATTTCTGCTTTTTTCCCCCCCACTGCCAAACAGCTACCCACAATAATTATCTCAAAACTGCAAAGACATTCAAAACCAGCACATTTGGAAAAAAAATAGCTTGTAGGCTCATATGAATCAGCACAAGAGCAATTATTCAAATTGATTTCTGCACTTAATATCTGTACAGTAAATGTGCACATTTTTAGACTACCAGTGTAAAAGCCAGAAAAAACATTCACTAGGAGGCAAGGGAAAAAGAAAGTGACATATCAGTGTGTGACTCGAGAGTGATTGATTTTAGATTTTCAACATAATAAACTGTTGCAGAGCTTCTGGGGTTTTCTGATTCACTCAATGAATATTAAAAAGGCATAAACATTAGCCTAAAGTGGAAAAGCCACAATTGTGTGGCAGTATTTACAGGTTTCTTTCTTTCTTTTTTTCCCCCCATTCTTGATCATTTCATGGCGAGAATAAATGACCCAACTTTGACAAAAACACAAGTCAAATAAAGTCAGTCTTTGGTGTTCAGAGTTCAGGTGTTACAGCTCAGAGTGGTTGTCTTTATGTTGTGGCTGTTAAACTGTTAACACCAAAATGACTCCTAAGTATTGGGTGCTGCAGGACTATTGTACTAAAATCTTATTGATATGTGTGCACATGTGTGTTTGTGCATGTGTGCATTTGCAACAATGTTGGCCCTAATTGGATTTCATTTTTTTTTCCCTTATCGGCTGATTGAGCATGTTGAATGGGTGCTGAAATGGCAGTCGATTAGAGAATTCTCTGACTGGTTGTTCAGTCAAGTAAATCACTGATTACATGCATTTATGTTTTTTTGGTTTGTTTGTCTGTTTTCCTTTTTACTCATTTTGTTCTTAAAGAAACAGCACAACAATACCGACTGGGAAAGACTTCTTTTTCATTAGGTTTTTCTCAGACAGTGCTCAATGCTGCATTGGATTTTGTAGCTCATAAAGTTACCTGGTCACTGAAAGTCCTCCAACTTCGATAAAGTTTATAATTTTAAATCTGAGAAACTATTCTGTGTCTCCAGAGGAAGGACATCACATTACACTACACTCAGGTAACCTCGCGTGGAAGAGGCCAGGGCTGTCTCTTGTCAGATTCGTTTGAGGGAAACTTGAACTGTCATGCCGCTCTAAGTTTGATTGTTACGAGGCGTTTCTGTAAAAAAAATATTATACTGACCAAACCTTCGGCCATCTCACAGCTCGAAGGCTTTCAATAAGAGAAAACAGCTTTACAGTCACAATCTAGAAGAAACAAAGTGTGCTTTAAGCACCTATAAAGTTTTATTCTTAAGAGTGTTAACAAGGAGTGTGTTTAGTGAAACTCTCATTATTTATGATGTTTAGAATTAACTGTAAAAGACTGACTTCATTTTCAAATAATACACATAAATGTAATATGAATCATAATTTACTTTACTATCATACCTTTGGCAAAAAAAGAAACAAAGCAAGCACAAAGAGCACACATGATTTACCATTCACACTAAAACAGGAATATATTTGATCTAAGATTCAATTTGGGGAGAAGGCTGAGTCAGCATTTTCCTCATCATTTTCTGCGAGGAGAAAGGACTTGGACGGATGTGATCGACTTGTTCACTCTAAGATTTTGCCAGTGGCACGAGCACCCTCACGCAGTGACAAATAAATACTGTACTTTAGACTGGAGACTGACAGCAAGGGTCTTAACCTAATCCTGTGGAACGTTTGGGAAATATGATGCCCTTCAGTTTAGACTGCTGAGTGAAACCACTGCAGAAGGTGCAGAAAAATAAGTCATCTGACCTTGACACTAATGCATCATTGGCGACTAAATATTTGATATTTACATGTACAATGATACTGTATTGAATATTACAATATATATATATCAGTGGCGATTGCTCTAAGACTGCAAGGGAAGCTCAGCTTCCCCTGAAATTAAAAAAAATAAGTGATCAAATATATACTGTTGTGTGTACATGTCATTAACTAAATATGCGCTACAACGTGCTCAACCTTTGTTTAGAATCAGCTTCTTATCACTGGTAAAGACGCGGCTTTCCTCTCAGTCATTCCCGCAGCTTCACAGTGCTTTAAACAGTGGACGCTCAGCGTCCACAGAGCTCAAAAGCAAAGCAAAGCGGGCAGCGAAACGAGACAAGTCATTGGATAAATGCTGGGTTTTGTCCCGCCC
>JARVJO010000165.1:18375534-18394860 GCA_031762555.1 Cynodonichthys magdalenae | reverse complement strand
GTTGCGAAACTGTGTTTTTTCGACATTAACAGAATATCAACAAAGTTTTGCGCACATTTGCAATGGAAACGCAGCTATTGTTAGTGGATGACTGGACCCAAGAATGCAGACTGAACACGAATAAATCAAATAAAACCTTATAGATTTATCATTTCAAAACAAAATGTCAGTGTGGTGGTAAATAACAAAATAAAATAAAAAATTGGAAACTCAAAGAAACACAGAGGAGAACCTGACAGGGATGGCAGGAGCTGACTGAGAAAAAGTGATACTGTGGGGAAAAGAACAGGAACTAAACACACAGACAAACAAATAGAAAATAAAAATGATAACAAAAAATAATCCTGACAAAAACAGCTGTTCTCAGTTTGTTCTCAGTTTGCACATAACCAAAAGAAAAGGTAAAACATTGATTTTTTACTGAATGTTTTTTTTAGTCTTTGTTCCTACATTTTCTCACGATCTATTATCTCTAAAACATATTTCTTGCAGACAAGCTGAGAATACTGAATGATAGAACCAAAGAGTTTAATCTTTAATAATCTCTGCTGATAATTCACCAACACTGGTCCTGTCCCTTCAGGGACGAGACAGAGAGGTTGTGGAAAATGTTTGACTCTTGGTGTCCAGCTCTGGGGTTAGAGACAGATTTTCAGACACCCTCGCTGGATCAATACGTTCCCTGCACTGATAAACTGACCATTTGTCACAGAACCCATCTATCACCGTGAGCGAAGCAACCAATCAATGTTTTAGCAACACAGGTCTCTGAAAACTGACCATTGCATAAATAAATTCTGTTTGATATTTTGAAAACTTGCTTAGAGTCGTAAAAAAACCCAGTAAAACATATCTTCAACTTTATTTTAAGACAGGTATGAAATCTTTATTTAAATTTTGTCATTATTTTCTGTCTGTTAGCGAAGTTTGTCATGAGCAGAAAGAGTTTTAGGGGGTTATTATGCAAAATTGACTTTTTTTGTTATAATGTCATTTCCTAATCAAAAACATACCCAGAGTGTTGCTTTGACTCATTCATGCATGTTTGAGAAATTCTTAAATCTCTTGAGGTAGCCATGTGGAGCTGCTTGTTGGTACAAAGCTCCGCCTATTTACGCAAAGCTCCTACCTGGAGCTCAGACTGCAGCCGAAGTCCCGCTCCATAGAACACCCCTCCCCTGAAGCATTATTGTAAAAACATACTGGAGTGGGAGTGTCAGAAATGGTAGGATGTTCTTAAAAAGACAGAGGCTAAATTCAAAGGGTTCAGATAGGCTATGATGCAAGTCAAACTTATTTTTCATATATACAGCATTTTAATAACAGCTGAATGTAACATTGTTACTCTACTCCCTTTAACAGAACTTCAAGAAAAGAATCACTGGATTTACCTCTACTTAATAATCTTTTAGAGTCAATCCAATTCAAGATGGCCACCATAGACATCTGACCTTAAAAATCCCAAAACATGTTATTATGTTAACTTGATTGTGACATCTCACAATACTGTATAAAATTGAACATATAGTCGTTTTCAAAGTTGGACAAATGATCTTAGTTTAAATCTCTTGCAATAAAGACAGCCGTAAATGGATTTTTTTCATTTGCTTTGGGCTATTTTGTGAAATCAAATCAACGCTATTTCAAATGTTTCAAGCTTTAAAACCAAGTTATTGTGTCAGCTGAACTGACTGACGCTTCAAAAAAAGTGTTTTGTCATTGATTATGCCATGCTGGTTACAATGTTTAAATGTTTTGGGGTTCTTTTCTTTCACAGAGCCAATCAACCCTGGAAATGTTTGTTAAATACTAATCTTTTTTGTTCCACTTTCTTGTAGAACAAAAGCAAACTGTCGGCTGCTTGAATGCTGTTGTGTATCACCATGAGCTCTTTAGAGTCCAATTTTAGCTGAAGGTGGGAGTCTTCTTGGAAAAGTCAATGGCATTTAGTGCTGTCGTACACAGGAGAGGGATATAAATATTTAAATGCTTGCAGTGAATTCATTTGTTTTGCACTACTGTAAAAATGCTGCAAACAAAATACCTGCAAATCAAACTTTAGTGCAATACAGTTTGAAAATGTCAAACCCAGACTTTTCTTTAGGTATTATTTTTCAAAACAGTATCTGATTATTATTTGAAATAAATAGATGGAAGTTGTTAATGTATGTTCTTCTTAAATGTTGATTAATTGGTTCATTTTCTGTCTTCATTAACTCCCAAAACCTGTCAACTGGCCATGCATGATTTTTACGTGTTTTCTTTTTACACGTCTACAATAAACAACAAAAAGGTTAAAAGCATCAGACAGAGGCTGCAGTAGAATTATTCTCATTTAAGTGGCGAGAGAGAGAGAGAGAGGGGAGGTAATATTATACTAACAAGGGCGCAGCGCAAAATGCCAGTGATAAATCGATTGCCGAATACAGAGTTTAGTTCGACTAACAAAAAATCCATAAGTATCACATTACCTTTATCTGCAAAAGGTAAACACAGATGTCCAACTGTTTGAGTGGGAAATAAAGGAAGATTTATGTCCCTATTTGACCTGGACTTCAAGTTAAAGGCCACTAAAGAGCTAATTTATTGCCGAAGGACACAATGAAAATGTTTACAGGTAAGGTGAACTCACGTCCTGCTCAATAATCGTTTTTTATATAACTGACGGTTCAAAACTCTTCTAGGCATTGTTGTGTTTTCTGCACCAATATGAGCCCAACAGCAAGTAAGGTTTATATATGAAGGAGCTCAGACTGTGTTTTTACTAACAAAATATAAACAAACAAAAACAAATATAAAATTAAAAGAACAAGTGCTGTTCTTTATTTATTGTAGGAAATGCAGCTATGGCCTTCATATCAGTACCTTGTATACCCAGTAAGACACAAAGTGAATTTCAGGAGGATTTTTTTTTTTCATTTGTTCAAACTATCAAGTAAAACGTTTCAAAATATGGAAAAATAATGAGGTTTAATTCCCCAAATTTTCTTTAGTTTTATATGTGAACCATGAGAATACACAGAAAACAATCAGATATAAAAGCTAAGTGGTGAATGAGGAAGTTTTTGCATTTGACAAAATAGAAAGTAACCAGAAAGGCAACAAAACTTAATGGTATGTTTTATATGAGGAGTAAATGAGCATCTTTAAAAAAAAGTAGCTGACATCATTCTTCTTCAGAATCAAAGAATACCTGCTGGAACCACTGCTTCCCTTTGAAAAAGCTCCAGTTTATTTATGTATTTATTTTTGGTGCAGAGTTTTTGAAAGAACTCAGCAGGCAGGTTGTTCCGAGCATCTTGGAGCCATAACCACAGATTTTCTGTGAATGCAGTTCAGCCTTAATCATTCTGTTTTTTTGTTTTTTTTCATGTGATCCCAGACTCACTCTGTGATGTTAGGAATCAGACTGTGTGGATCATTTGCAGAAATGCAGCCCTGAACTTGCCTCCACTCTACTTCTGTGTTGATTATTGTGCCACTCTCCAGCCCTTGGGTGGAAAACTGCCTCCTGCTACAGACAAATATTTCACATTTTCATTCATCGGTCCAGAGCACCTGCTGTCATTTTTCTGCACCTTACCTATGTTTTTGTGCATCTCTCTGTTGGTCTGGCTCTTGGCCAAAATTCTTACATGAAAACAATTTACTTCAGGAAGTCGAAATTACATCATTATGTCTCATAAATCACTTGGACACCCTTCATATATTTGGGAAAAAAAAAACAACAACAGAAATATCAAAAGCTAGACACGTAAATATGAGGAGAGCACGTTCTCAGCAGACTGACCTACATAATATAATATAAACAGGTTGTTTCAGTGTAATTTTGATGTGCCTATTTGTTATCCGTTCAGATTTAAATCAAATTAAACTACTTTTTTTTTGTTATAAAAAGAAAGCAAATGTAATATGATTTTACAGGTTATTGTGTGTGTGTGTGTGTGTAGGGGGGGGTCTACTACAGTGGATGGACCCATGCAGACTGTCATGTCATGAGGAGCTCAAGTAAAATTAAAATGTGATGCATGTGATGAATGAGGTGAAGTCAAAAAAATTAAAAACACTGGGACTGATGAGAGAAAAGGCTGCAGCTGTGACAGAAGGAACAGGGTACGTCTGTGTCTTAATTTAGGGACTGCTTCCTCCTGAGTGCGCATTTTTTGGCCGCTTACGTCGTTGCCCCGCGCCAAAGGCTGCCCCAATTTGTAGGCTCCTTCTCATGCAGCCGACGAATGCGGCCTCTGAGTATCCTTTCCGGCGGAGGATGTCCCCAGAATTTATCGCACCGTCGGCAACTAAATGAGAAAACAAAGACGGTTGAGTTGTTTTATTTTTTTGTTTTTTTTTACGAGTTGACAATATTTGAAAATTCACCACGGGCCGAATAATTTGTTTTTAAATGGGTATTCAGCGACTTAGCTGATTAAATCTATGCTTCGACTAGATTTTATTGATACTGTAGCTAAACTCAAATTATTGTCTTTTTATGTATTTACGTGCAACATTTTTAACTGTGAAGTTATTCCTCCAGTGAAAAGTTGTTTGAACACATGTCCCAATGCATTTTAAGTCTGAAGGCACGTGATATGAAACATATCACTATGGTAACGGGGTAGCGCTTTGTCAGCAGGCTAATCTCTCATTTCACAGCCGTATTTATGCAGTCTACCCAGACTGCATAAGCTATGCCCTACGTGGGCCTCGGTCCAGGTAGGCTGAAGCCCCTGAATTGAGACCCAGTCAATATGTGTAACTAAGCTTGGTGACTGTTGGAGAAATGGACTGGTGGAATAAGGAAAACACAGGAAGGTGATGAAGTAAACTGAGCACAAAGAAAAATTGAATGAAAACACAAAGAATATTATTGATATTGACAGAAACTTGCAGAAATTTATCATTGGATGTGCATTACCTAATACAGCTGCTACATCCAACTAACACTAAAATACACAAAAATAGGTTTATGTCTGTCATTAAAAAAGGGGGCTACAGTGGATATTCTGAACTATTTACACAACATTGCATGAGCTGTCACATAACATTATCTTCTAAAATGAATTCATCAATGAGTTTTGTTTCCAACACTCATTAAAAAAAGAAGGTTAAAAACAACATTTGAATCAAAACTAAAAAACAGAAACTAGATTGGTGGTTGGTGTGCGCATCGTGTCATTTTCCTCTTCACAGCTCCTTGGCTGTGTTCAGACTGCCAGGCCAAATTTACTTATTTGACACAACCAAATTGAATAAAAATTGATTTTTTTAAAAGTCAGAAGAACACCAAACAAAAAAAACACATGAAACTGAGTTTCTGCAAATCAGATCCAAACCACATTAGGTCATGGTTTCCAATCTGATTTATGCCTACAGATAAGCCTTCAGCACAAAATCACCTTACGGCTACTTGTGTCACCAAAACAACCAATAATTCATACACAGATGGAAAAAAACATTATTTTAGAAACAATTTTTTTTTGTCAAAAATTGCTTCTTACAGTAACACTTCTGGCAGAGCATCACTGGTCCTGACACCTAAGTTGACAGTAAAACAATGGAGCACTGATGTCAAGAGAGTCTCATCAGTCTGATTATGTGTAAGAAGTACTGCTTTGGTGACAGAAGCAGTGGTAAGATGCTTATCTGTAGGTAAGACATCATTCAGATTTTAAGTCATTTTTGAAGGAATGCATATCACCTGCTGCTCTCCACACCAGAGTTTTGTATTTTCAGCAACACTAGGAGGTGAATTAAAAAGGTGTGTTTGTTTTAGGAGTTTGATTGTTGGACCTGCTGAAGTGTTCTTGGACAAATCCTCACAGTTCTCCTTATATCCTTATCAGTGTATTGGGGGTAAGAAAGTGCTGCGTAAGCAAAGTATGAATACATACAATATAGCTGTTGGAGTGAAAGAAGGATTTTGTTGGACAAAGGTAAAAGGCTGCTGTATGAGTGTGAACCATTTATCACAACACTATGGTCCTTTACAATGTGCTGCTGAAGGTTAAACATTGGGTCAAACTATTAATACAAAATCAAGTCCAGATCACGAGCGCCAACAGCACATGTCAGTTATGCATTTTAGGAGCTTTATAAACATGTCTTTGGGGTTTAGATTTATATAAATTTAAAATATGGAACAAAATAAATGAATGAAACTTAAAAAATATATTTTTTTGTAAATACTGTAGATTACAGCATTTAAATGATTACAATCAGGGGTGCCCAAACTTTTTCCCCGAGAGGGCCAAAATGAAAATCTATTTGATGCAAATGCAATAATATAATAAATGAAATACAAATACTTGTGAAATAAAGTCCTTTTATTTTTAAAGATTAAGCAAAGATTAAGCTGTGTTTTGACTAACTACACTACAGCCCTTATATAGACATTGGGCCAATGAATGGAATAAATTTAGGTGGAAATACTGTGTTTCTCCATAGGACGACAAGTTACAACCCACTAACCATGGCCACTGCCGGTGGGCCAAATCAAATGGCTTGGCCCGTGGGCCCCACTTTGGGCACCTCTGATTACAATGTTTCCAGATTGCAGCATGTAAATGTAAATCTTTTGGTGAAAATAAAAAAAATATTTTTTTTCTTACAGATGTATTTAATGAACCCTAAAGGGATGAATTAATTAGTAAAAATACACTCAAGTCAGGGTTCTGCAACAAGGGGCTTTGGGGCATGACTTGCAAAACCGTATAGGTTGTGCACATTATTATGCTCATTTTGTACCCACCTCTGCTTATGATTTAATCTACTGTTGTACAATTTAGAAATAAGGAGAGACAGGTTTGAACCATTTTTTTTAAACTATTGTTCTTTACCTCAGATACTGTATTTTCTGTCAGAACTGCAGCTGTAGCACTCCTGAGACCTGTTCAAAGCACCTGCAACAATTCTAACTATGACTATTTGAGAGAAAAGTTGCTGCGCAAATTCAAAACTCTAACAACTAAACTGGGAGATTCAACCTTAAGCAAAAGGGTGGGAAAAAATGAGTAGAGAGTTCTGCAAATATTCCTCCAGAGGAATGACAGCGGAGAGAAGTTAGACAGTTCATTCATTACATTGACTGATTTATTGTCAGAGTTTCTGTTGGTCTGTGTATTTGGACAACACACAAACCCAAGAGACTGAGCAGACTGGGGAGAAAACAATCAATGGTGCTTTGACAGTGGAATGTAGCAGGTATGAAAAAGAAGACAGCGCCACAGAAAAATAACACAAATAGAGGGAGCGTGAGTGAGATGTGAGAAGGAGAGCTTCATAGGAAAACTGCACAAATGGCTTTTAATGACCAGGCCTTTAAAAGACAGAGAGGATAAAAAATCTGCTATGCTGGCAGAGATTTTTCTTGTTTCTCGCATTTTGTACAGAAGATGAATTAAACGCTGTACTGACTCATCATTACTTCTGTTTTACTATTTTAACCTGCGTATAACTTTTGTTTGTTTGTTTTAAAAGAAAAACATTTAAATTTCAGATTTACATAAAACCTCAAACTCCAGCCTAATGCGTTACTAAAGCCTTAATTAGACTTATCGCCAGTTTAAAGGGAATATCTAAAAAAAGAATAAATTAAATGTGTTTTTGTTTAAAGAGTTCGACTATAGAAATTGCCATGGCTTAGTAATTATAAAGTTTCAAACTTTACTTTTCTTTACATTTCAATCTTCAATATAAATAGTTGAACAAAGCAACTTTCTAAAACTGAAGCCAAATTTTATTTTTTCATATAGCAGTTGTCTTATTTTATTTTTGGAGCCAGAGTCTGTGCACTAGGCACGTGAGGCTGTATCTTTGACTTAAAAATCCCACCTACACACCCTCCCAACTCGCTAAAAGGCTGTTAATCACAAAGTAACATGACACTTTTTAAAGTCTCAGATAACTAAATGAACATACAGCAGCAAGGTAAGAACTACACAAATCAAAAGAAATCATCTATCCATTATCTTAACTCACTTCGTCCTTGCAGGTGACTGTCGACTGCAGCATATCAGAAGGAAATGAGGAAGGAAGAACTTATTTCTAGCAGCCGGGTGGGTTGGAAGTGGATATTTAATGTTATTTATTGTTGGCAAAAAAAAAGTAAAAAAAAAAAAAAAAGTTATTTATTGTTTTTTTAACGTCCTACAGGCTCTGACTTGGTAAATAAAATTGAAACTGAGTTTTTGAAAAAATCTGTGAGATTGCTCTGTACGTCCATATCCTCGCAAAATTATGGAAAATCCATGTAAATTACAGAAAATCCGTACAACTTGACATTTATGAAACAGGCGCGATCTTATTTCATTTTATTTGCAACAAAACAATAATTGACTGAATCAAACTCAAAGAAAAAAGTACTGAATGTTAAACTGGACCACCCAGCAGTATGACGCTTAAGTCAAGAGGGCAGGACGACAGAGAAGCTAACGTTAGCTTATTGTTAGCTTCTTGTTGATTGGTAGCTCACTACTGTTGTTATGTAGTCAAACTCGTGAGAAAAACATTACAGTCACTGCAAGCGATTCACGTAAAGTTAATCATCTGTGTGACGTAACCCCACCTCCCACCCCTGTCAGTGAACTAAATAATGAGACGCAGAAGTTGACATCAAATCGGACCGAGCAGCCCAGCCTGATTGGAACCACAGCTCTCGAGATTCCAGAAATGGGGGTGGACCCGGGCTAATGAAGGGTTAATGCAAAAACACCAAACCCTAGTTTGGACCCTATAGTGCAAAAATGCTAATAGAGTTAAACAATCATTCATGATCTCACTCACATAAGGACAATTTAGAGTTACGTATTACAGTTCATGGCTTTGGTCTGTGGGAGGAAACAAGTGCCTGGAGAAAACCCACTCATGCACGGAAAGAATATGCAAACTGTACCCTGAAGGGTCCCTGGATGGGGTTTGATCTGGCAACTTTCTTGCTGAGAGGCAACAGCTCTACAACTAAGCCAACGTGCCGCCGCACAACAGAAATCAATACATTAATAAATAAAGAAATAAAGCATTTTCTTAGTTTATCTTATTTTATCTTTTTTTTTGGTTTTAAAATGGTAACAAAATATAAATCTCTGTCAACAGAGACTCAAAGGCATCATTGTCAATTAAATAAGAACAGTTTGATGCGTCACTTTTTTATTGTTTTTCCTTTGCATTTCACTGCGACTAAGTCATTGCCCCTTGTGGCAAAGCCATTTTCAAAGAAACCAAATGTCCTCATCAAATTGCATTATGTGACCGTCTCTTTCAGTGCTGCCCTGGAGTTAACCTCTGCTTTTTATCTTGATCATCACCCGATTGCCAGCCCGCCTTCAAAATAGAAGAATTCAAAAGAGTGATTTGGTTTTACGGTGCAGCGTACGTATCTGATGACGCCCACCTAAAGTTTTCCTCTGGCAAATCAAACTGAATGCTGAGCCAGTTCAAAAACGTAAATAATGCAGGCCGTCAAGCTTCACTGCAAAACTGTGGAGAGACTTTTAGATCAGCAAGTTTTATGACCTCCAACACAGAGGTGGTCTCAGGTTCGACGTGTCGACAAATATTCACTTTGTTTTTTAGCTATGGAAAATTTAAAAAATATCTTTACCTCTAATTTTGCGACGTTTAAACCTTGTATTTTAGCAGGTGTTCATGGTCCTTGCAGTTTGTTGCCCAAACATCTAATAAACATCAAATGTCATCCTGACCCAGACACGTCTGAGCCAATTCTTTGCATCTGTCCAAAATAACTCCTAAAATTTGCCTCCATCCCCCTGTGCAAAGCCCCAGTTTATTCACACTGCGGGGAGCGCAGAAACCTCCCCTGTGGCATCACCAGGCACCATCTGCAGAGGCCCTCACAGTGCTTGGCAGGGCCCACGGTGACTTTTTCACGAACCCTTCCAGACGTTTTCTGGCAGGTCAGCTCCCATCCGGCTCTTCTCTCTTAGATAACCAAGAATCTGTTTAAATCTGTGATGCCTGGGAGATCTGTGAAACACACACCAGTAGAAATATTCATATTTCTACTAGAATTCTCAGGACAGGATGTGAAAAATGAAGTGCATGAGTAATTAATAATACGTTGTGTTCATTTGGTAGTTTGTGAAAAAAATAAATAAATGAACAAGCAGCCTCTGACCTCCACAAGTACATGGTTTAGCCTCAGCAGATATGACCTTTATAGCAGCTGCTGAAGTAATCTAAGGTTCAAGGGCAATTTTTACTTCAGCTTCTGATCCAGTGAGGGATATGAACTGAAAATTAACAAAAATTGAATGGAAAACAACTACCGTCCCTATAGTCTGAATTAAAAGATATAATAATAATATATTGTCATTACAGGCCAACATCCTTTCATGTGAGAACTAAAATCATCTTATGTTGTTTTGGTCAAATCTCATGTAACGTAACGTGTCAGCTCTAAGTGTTCAGGAAGTCTCGCGGCCACTACCATGAAACATTTTAGTTCAACATGTGTACAAGTTAGAGACACTTTTGTATTTTTATTTTTTTAAGTTGGTTGATCTTGACATAAATCTTTAATTAGGTTTACTCAAAATTGTAAGTTTTTGAGGGACGTTTAGTGTTACTTTCTGCAGGGCCAGCTATAGCTAGGCAAGATTTCAGGTGGCGCTCCTTGTGCAACTTTCTAAATCTCAGTGCTTATTTACAAACAAACATTCACATATCAGATTAAATGGTTTTGATATATATATATATATTTATCTTTAGAATTAGGTTTTTCAGTTAAAACAGCTAACAATATACAGTAATTTGTTTGAATCAGAATACTAGAAGTCTACCTCATACCTGCCATCATCTGCTGACAGCAATAAGGAACAACTGTTCATGTTAACCAGCAGCTGTGGAGTGAAGCAGTTGTAGGGGGATCCAGGGGTATATTCCCCTGGAAAATTTTCTCAAAACTCTGCTTTTTTCAGCCACTTGAAGAGCATGTTACTAAATTCTTGGGATTGATAAAACAACATAAAAGGCAGAACACTGAAAACCAGACTTTAACCTGAACTTTATCTGAGATTCTAACTGAAACTTCCATTATCCTTATTATTATGATCCCCGTCCGCGATACGGGGTCATGCTGTCTTTGTACTGTTTTTTTGGTTTTTTTCAGTGATTTTTGGTCAACCGTATCACGGAAACGGCTGCATTAATCAACATGAAATTTGGCAGGAATCTAGATGTGTCCAACCTACACTGCACCAGCCAACATTTTTATGATAGACCTCATATTTGAGGAGGGGGCTCCACCTGAAAAGGGGGTGTCTGGGCATACAAAAATGCTTATAACTCAAAAACTATTCAACAGTTTCAGATTTTTTATTTATTTTTTTTAGCTCTTATGAAGGGCTATCCATCAGGCCCACCAACAAGCCCCCCCTTGGACCCTCACCTAAAACAATGCATCTGTTTTGGTGAGTTCTGAGTTCTGGTGCTTTGGGGCTTTGCATACATGCGGGGATCATATTTGCTACTATGCAATATCTAGTTTTGTTTTTATTTACACTCTGAGCACCAGGAGTTAGTCTCAACTGCATCACATTATACTTTTATCATGACATATCCTCTGCACCATATAACACCTCATGTAGGAACAAAGCAGCCTGAGAAACCCACAGAACAAGTTAACTTCATAAACCTGAGTAACCAGTGATTGTTCTACAGACTAAGTCAACCATACTTCCCCTAGATGGTAGGCACCTGTAGCAGTTGCCTATACTGCCTATGCCACTGACCGGCCTTGACTTTCTGAACGTTTTGTTAAAGTCTGACCAGTGGTTCATGAGATATTTTGTTGACAGACATCTAATGAGGTCTTCTTGCCATGTGTTTTGCAGCTGATATGTCTTAGCTTTTTCCTGTATGAAACATGTCCAAGGCGTCAGCTCTCTCTTCAGATGTGAGTGAAAAGGATTCCCTGCACTGCTCTGCTCTTGTCATTACTGTGAAAAATGAGTCCTTGGCAGATTAAAATGAAAAGTGGCCTATTTAACCTCCTGCAAGTCCATCAACACTAGGCAAACTAAACGAGTTGGCCCCGAACGGAGCAAACTTTGCCACAGAGCCACCAGAACTGACTTGTTTTAGTTTGACTCCATCACACAGGAAATCAACAAGTGAAATGAACAAATGAAATGTTGCATGACTACAAATCCCCAGAGCACGAGAGAGAGAGGAGCCGACAAGCTGAATTAAGTGAACGAAAAGCTGAAAGCTAAAGAAGAGACAAAAAGGAAGTCAGGCAGAGAAGCAGAAAAAGAAATGTAAAAAGCAGCTGGGATCTTAGGTTAAAGCTGATAAAAAGGAACAAAAAAAGGAGGCAAATAAAAAACACATTAGTGAGGAAGAAAAATGAACACGTGGAAGAGAAATGACAAGATGAAATGGAGTTAATGACGGGGAATATTAAAGATAGAGAGAGCGCACGAGAGGGAGAGAACATTTACATGTCAGTCAGTGTTTCTCTGTTTCTGTCTCATTATCTGACACAATAACAGGTGTTTTCTGCCATGTGTCGGAGGAGTAACACAGTGACATGTGTATCCACTGATAAGGAATATTAAATCGAACGCGGGACAAACACTTCACCGCAGCATTGACCTTGACGAGAAAAGAAAATGCCCACAGCAATCATTTCTAGCTGCTGTATCTATGAGCGGGTAGTCATTTCGAGGAAAAAGAAATTACAGGTCATCGACTTGTCGGCTAAAACAGCTAACACCTGTGTTTGTGCCCATTCTTCGGCTCAGTGGTGAGAAACTGGCCTCCTGACTCCGAAGCCCTGAAGAATGTTGGTTGTTATCAGCAAAAACAGGGAGCTCAAATAGCCTCAGTGTCGCACAATGAGATAATAGAAAAGCAAGTCTTGATTTTACATCATATTTTCAAGAAGCAAAAGCAGAGCATAAATGAGAAGAAAAAGTGAACTTATTGAGAACTATTGTTTTTTTTAATCATTTGCCAGGTGTGAGAAAATTTCTGCAGTTAGTTCTCCATTTAATTTGGTTTCCTAATTCCCATCCTTCCTCAAGGATTACTTCAAAATTTTTAGGAAATTTGCTCATTTTGCTGTTACATGAGAGCTAATTACATCTCTGAAAAAAAACTCTCTAAAGAGGCTCTGTTGTTTTCTGTTAACCTCAGGTAGCAATCAGGAGGGAAAAGACTTTTACAAAAAAAAAACAGAATTACAGAAAGACATTAAAATGAAAAGGAAACCAGAACAGTGCATTTTATTCTCTTTAAAATAATCTCATTGTTCGTTAAACTCAAAGATATGTAACAATGTCGAACAAAAACAATGCAGTGCAAACGAATGAGTGAATATCTTTACAGTAATTTGTTAAAGCTGAAACTAAATTGTTTTTTGAACAAGCAGAACAGAAGCTATGAAAAGAGCTGACAGGAACTGATTAACTTCTGGAGTTAACCTGATTCAAGACGGCTGCTGATCATGGAAAACACAAATAAATGGTTACAACACTGTTTTAACTATTTTACTAAAACATGATGTGGTAACTGGGAATAATCTGCAACAGATTGAGACATTTGTTCAAAGCTTTAACATGCAAGGCAGTGGATTTTATGCATGCTTCAAGGATTGCTTGTTAGACAAATGTTAATCTTTCTAAAACTCTTAGAAAAAAAAAGATTCTAGATATCTATTCATAAAAAACAACGAACCATTTAAAGTCCATAGGTAAAGATACTCATCACAAACTATGAAATCATACCTATACAGATTTCTTGAACTGTTTGGAAGAGTTTACACCAACAGGTTTTCAAATATATATTATTATCCATTTCTGAAATGTGGGTATGCATTTAATCTAAACGAAGCACTCAGCTGAATCTGCAAACATAGTAGCTTAGATGTACAGTTTACTGGACACATCTTAGAGAAAATAAAAATCAAAACATCCAAATTGTCAGACTTTTTCATTCCAGATGGCTTTTCCATGGATGTCACCTTTTTTCAGTCACTTCGACTGTTTTGGCAGATAAACAAACATACCTGATAGTTAGCATTTTCTGTTTAAATTGTGACGGTTTAGTTTTATTTTTACTTTAATTTTTTTTTTTCTGTTTTCATGCCGTTGCAATGAGTACCTTTAATATTAGCCTGAGTGTCTCCACCATATGTGGAATCGCTTTTGCTTCTACCAGCAGCTACTCTTTTTTTTCTTGTCACTCACCCATTACCTTCTGCAAACACCATGGAGAAAATATTTCATTTAGGGACTTCCAACAAGAATAATTGAGGAAAAAGAAAGGTGAAGCCCTAAATTACAAGAGAATGACAGAAAGACAGTAAACAAAGGTAAAGAAAGAAAAAATGAAAAAAGGAGCAGCAAAAGAAAAGGGGTAAATATTGAAGCCTAATGGATAGAAGAAAGGGTGAAGTAGTTGAATAGCTGCAGTGAGAAAGGAAGATCTGATCAAACATTCAGAAGGGGTTTAAAAAAAAAACTTCCAATGAAGAATGCACTCAGCCTGGAATTTATTCATAGGCGTATTTATAATGCATGCCTGCAGAATGAATGACTTCCCTTAGCGTGTGTGGCACATTTGTGGATGCGCGCGCAGCCAGCATTTGTCTGTTCGGAGGGCGACACGAAACGTGCGCACGTGCGGTGTGTCAGAGAGAGACGGGACAAGTGCTGATTGATGGGCGAGCGTTTGTTTTAACAGGCCTCCGGAGTGGATTCACCTTGAGAGAGATTGGGTTTCTCACTTTACCCACTGCTGCTGCTGGACGTGTTCTGAGGGATGCACCGACACCATGCAGCACATCTGGGTGTTTGACTGACTGTGTGCGTGTGTATTCTCAAAGTGTTTGTTCGCCTGTGTGCATTTTAGTTGTGTATGCCTGTATTTAGTGCTTAAGTTGAGTTAAAGAGTTCAAGCTATTAAAATATAAGGTTGTGTGTGCAAAACTGACTGAGAACTGAAGTTCTGCCATTCCTTGATGAAATCCATACCTCCTGCTGTCTTACACACCAAAGCTTAAAGATGATCTTGATGATAACTCATTGAAAAATGACAGAACTGTTGCTGTTTTGGTTAAACTGTGAAAATAATAAAATAATGTGCAAATTATGGGAGATGTCAAGCTCAGTGTATGTGTTGCACTGTAAAAACTGTCCGTCTAACTAAGTTTTAAAATCTTATATCCAGCCCAAAAAAATAACTCTGGATCTTGTTTTGAGACTGATTTTCTAAAAAAGAACAGAATGTGTAAGATTATTTATCTTGATAGCCTAAAACTTTAACTCAAATTAACCCTCTAAAGTCTAAATGGCCATTTTTGACTCATTTTGAATTTATCCTTTAAAAACTATTTACCTTGCCTTGTTTGGTATCATTATTTTTTCGCACAACCAAAATGTTGACTATGCACCGTTTTCATTACATCTCCAAAACACTCTCTCACGCTCTCCACAAATGTACAAACTTTTTTTATGGTTGCTTTGGAAATGTGGTTCATTTCAGGAAATTGGAAAAATGGGTGTCATGTTGCATTCAAGCACTTCCTGGTCACAAAACGTTCACTGAATGCGCAGCAAATGCATAAAAATGCTCACAAAATTTTGGTGCAAATGATTGATCATAAATCTGGTTTTATTTGGAAATAAAAAAACAAAAACAATATAAAAACACTATAGAGTTTGAAGTCTATGCTGTCCAACCCAGTTTTTGTTGCAGTAGCCCTTAAATGTGCCACATCGATGCCCGCTCTGGAGGAGTAAGACAATTGCATTTGGTAAGATTCTTAAAATCACTTAATTTTACTCTGTTTTTTCTTATTTCAAGTGCAGTCGCTCCTGAACAGAAAGTTTCCTTGATTAAACACCTTGGCTCCCTGCGCTCCTCTTCCTTGGTGTTTTATTTGACCAATCAATGTCTCTGGACAGCCGTTCATAATGTTTGGTCAGAAATTGTTTTTATCATCTGAGAAATATTTCAAAAATGAGGACTATGTTAACTAAATCGGTCTTGGAGATGATCATTCATGCTTTTATCTCTTCTCGTTTAGACTTTCTTTTTACTTGTTTTAACAAATCTGCAATCACCCGCTTACAGTTGGTACAGAACGCAGCAGCAAGGCTGTTAACTGGTACTAACAGAAGGGCTCACATCACACCAGTTTTATCTTCTTTACATCGTCAACCTGTCAAATTCAGAACTGATTTTAAAATTTTAGTTCTAACTTTTAGAACTCTTAATGGACAGAACCCTCAGTATTATGCAGAAATGTTCACTCCCTACTTTTCTCCTTCAGTCTGCCAGCCAAAATCTTCTAAAGCTAGATTTAAAACTCGAGGGGACCTGTCCTTTCAAGTGCTCCCAGATTTTGGACCGCCCTGTCCCCGTGTCTCCATGAGGCTGATTCTGTTGGCTTCTTTAAGAAGCAGCTAAAGACACTGTTGTTCAGACAAACTTTTGACTAAATGTATTAATGTTTTTTAGTCATATTAACTTGTTTTATTGTACGCTTTTATGGTTTGTTGTATTTGTTTTATTTGAAGCACTTTGTGATATTTATCTGTGAAAGGTGCTATACAAATAAACTTGACTTACTTACTTAAGGATTGCTTTCTGTAAGTTGTATTTTTCTGTGACTTGTTGTAGATACTGGTTGAAAAAAAAATGCATCTCTTTGAAGACAGTTTAATTCCAGAAGCAGTTTTGCAGATAAAGTAAGGATTGCTTTAAACAAGACAGAATCTGCTACACCCCCTGTAGAGCTGGATCAATGAAGCAGGTAATTGTCTAACTAAAAACGCTCAATTAAGCTCATTAGAATAAAATACCTACTTCTATAGAAGCATCCTCATCTGTGACTCTGACCCAGGCTTGTTAAAAAAATGGTAATTTAAATGCAGAGCTGTATAAAGTACTTGTAAAAAAGTAAAAGTAAAACTACCTTAACAGAAAATTACTTTGGTAAAAATGAAATGCATTGATAAAAAATAAAAGTCATAAAACTGCTCACAGTAAAAGTACTTTTACATACATTCTAAGAAATAAAGTGTTGAATTGATATCAATTGGTTTCACTAAACTGAGTTGAGTGAATGTAAAACAATTTGCACATTTTCTTTATAAAGAACATTTAAGCTGCTCAATTTGCTTAACTTGGTTTAGTGGAACCAGTTGACATAACATGATTAAGTAAATTCAACACTTCATTTCCTAGAGCGCATAAACAATTCCTTTCATGTTAAGTTCGGGTCATGTTTAAACTTGTAGCTTGTAACAAAATTATAAATTTTAAAGTAAAGAACTAGAACTGTAATTAAATATAATAAAAGTAAAAGTTACAATTA
This sequence comes from Cynodonichthys magdalenae, assembly GCA_031762555.1. Classification (NCBI taxonomy): domain Eukaryota; kingdom Metazoa; phylum Chordata; class Actinopteri; order Cyprinodontiformes; family Rivulidae; genus Cynodonichthys; species Cynodonichthys magdalenae. The sequence continues at coordinate 18,377,519 of JARVJO010000165.1, read as the reverse complement.
AAAAAAAATGGTTGGTAAAATTACAGATTTTCAAAAAAGAAAAAAAAACGTTAGTACTGTAACAAACTAAATGTACTTTGTTAATGTACATCAGTTTAAATGATAACTTTTTATGTTTCTGCTCATTTTTATCAGTTCAGCACATTTTATTACAAAATAGTTTGAATTAAAATTAGAAGTAAACTACATTTAGGTCATTTTTTCCTTTCTTTCTTTCTTTCTTTCTTTCTTTCTTTCTTTCTTTCTTTCTTTCTTTCTTTCTTTCTTTTTTCTTTCTTTCAAACGCAAGAGTGCAGACACCTCCAGCCGCTAGGTGTCGCTGTAGAGAGTTGAAGCGGCTCTTTCGTGTTGTTGATGCAGCTCTTTGTGCTCTCGTTGACTGTTTACAACATTAAAGGCGGATCTCGCTTGAATGTGTAAGTAATGGCAGAATTTTCACCAAGTGTGTTTTACATTAAAATGGCTTTATTATTGGTGGACAGTCCGATATGATCAAATGTATACCGTCCTCGAAGCGTTTACACGCAGCTGTGTGTGTGGAGTGTATAAAGTGAAAGAAGTGGTCGTCACACACAGTTGCAGTCCAGTTGTGTGACTCATTGTTCGGCTGTTTTAGGATTAAAAGAGCTCAGGAAAGTGGCCACAAACTGTGAAAAAAAATGCTGTCACGTTTTTTTGTATTATTTTTTTTTTTTACATACATCGAATTATGTGATTTTTTTTAACGTAATGGTACGTGTAAACAATAATAATTCCTAAAAAGAAAACATGAGAATTCAGTCTGTTAGCAAAACATCTCATGAATGAAAGAACAAATTTTAATGAAACTTGCAGGAAGTACTAATTAGATGTCAATTTCTAGCTGATTACCTTTTGGAGTCAATTTGACTCAAAATGGCTGCTACAGCTAACTCATCTTATAAAACACACAGATGGCTTTAACTCTGTCAGTTTTACTGATAATGACCTACAGTTTGGGGTGGTAGTAGCTGAGATTTAACCACAACATATATTCTGAGTGCTAACAGACTGTACAAGATCTTTATTTAAAAGCAAACACTAACTCAACTCTCTAATTCAGTCAGTTTTACATGGTGGATATTGATACAAACTTTGGTGTGGTTTTAACTGAGAGTTCTTCACAACACATAATCAGAGTGTGACAGCTCGAAATATTGCATGAGTCTGTGGATAACATTATTTTAAAGATCAAAATAGCTTTAACTTGATCATTTTTCAGCATATGATGATCTTGGTCTAAAACTCTGTCATGAAAAGCAGCAGGTAACTAAAACTCCTTACAAGGAATGGTACCCCTAAATAAACAAATGCCTTACAAGCATAAAGAATCAACAATGCATGTACTCATATTAAAACTAAAAATGAGAGACTACATAAATCTTGCTGGAACTGATTTCAAATAACATTTTTAAGCAATGTGTTTTAGTTGTGGTACTTATCCGTACTCACTTTTTTAAAAACATTTTTTTATTATTAATTCTGGGGAACACCAGTGACAGTAACAAAAAAAGAGTACACAGAGCTCTTAATAAAGGTGATCAAATTACAAAGTGTTCCACTCAGTGTGGTTTCATTAACTTCATTAAGTTAAAACTTTTCATTAACCCATACTCTTTAGTTTGTGTAGATTGACTCTTTTAAAGTTGAACTATTTTCTCAATATTTTCAATAATAACAAAATCCTTATGTTGCGTGGTTAAAAAAATGAGTTATTTCTGACTTTAGGTTGTAGGTGGGAAAATAAATGCCTGTCAGTGATTATTATTGTAGAGAAATATGAGCTTCTGTTAAAAGTGTAGCCAAGGTTAAGTTACTGTTTAGGAGGGCTGGCAAAGCGCAGGTTCAGTAGATTAGCTGATAGACCTATAATATACACTCACCGGCCAGTTTATTAGGTACACCTGTCCAACTGCTCGTTAACACTTAATTTCTAATCAGCCAATCACATGGCGGCAACTCAGTGC
>JARVJO010000165.1:18349007-18370798 GCA_031762555.1 Cynodonichthys magdalenae | reverse complement strand
ACAAACAAGTATGTGTTCCGATCACTCTATCACATAAGAATAAGAGTTGTAGAACTTATTGGAAACTCAAGACAGCCTTGACATTTTTTTTTTTGCAAGTGTATGTAAACTTTTGACCACAACTGTATATATATATATATATATAGAGAGAGAGTTTCCTCATATATTTCCTTTAGCCTTATTGATTGATAAGACAAGGTTTAAGGTGTTAAAATTTTATCAAAACTTTTCTCTACTGTTAAGTTTGAACATCAGCATAAAAATCACAGCCCGAGACCTTGGCAAGTTTTATGTGAGCTTAGATTTCCTTGGGTGCCCAGACCTTTTTCATGGCACCTTAGCTGACTCTAAAACTGCACAAAACAGAAATGATACATTGATATTTGGGAAAATCTGATGTTTTTAAGGCTTAGCCTTTTGTTCTGTTCTCTTATAGATTCACAAAACTAGAAGTTTTATCCTGACACGACCATTAGATCATTCAGAAACTCTGATAATAATGAAATAATATGAACTATTTACAGGCAATAAGACTTTTAATACACAAGTACATTTAAAACCAAAGTAAGAAAAGTCCCAATGCATGCTCTGTTTTCTCCCAGCTCCGTGTGATTTGGTTGAACTGAAGACGAGCTCCTGTAACCTTGAACCATGAGTGATGAATGGACACCTCTGGACTGTTTACTACCATCAGGTAAACTCTTTCATCTACTCTTTTTTTTTGCATAAATGTACTCTATTTTAGAGTTTTCCTACCATGAAAGTTGAACATAGTGCTTTATTTTTTTGTTAGCTAGCTTTACCAAAACTAAAACTCTAATCATAAATAGTGGGCAATGGGATGGCTATGATTTATTCACGAAAAGTAATGGCATCATTTCAAAAATCAAACTTTGGGCCCCATCATAGAACAAACTCTGTTTGGAAGATTTGAATATTTGAAAATCACAGTCAGTTTCTACTTCGACATAAAACATATGTTTAGAAGGTTCCTCAGATTTTAAACTGAATTTGTAATTAATCCTTCAGTGGGTTTAAGACGGAAACTTTCCTGCAGCCCAAAAGATCTGCTGAGGACGCTGAACTTTTTTTTTGCCTTGAACTTTTGCTCTGAGTACAAGGTGTAGGTGAACTCCCTATTGCTTTGTCTGTGTGTGTGTGTGGGTGTGGGTGTGTGTGTGTGTGTGTGGGTGGGTGTGTGTGTGTGGATTCATGGCTGATATGAGCCTAAGGACAGGTTTTACTTAGACTAAAGGTCAAGAAGATTGTACAAAAATTCTGCGTGTAGAGCAGAAGGAGATGCAGTTTTCTCTGTCTCTCAGATAACACTTAGAACTGTGTGTGTTGTTTGTGTAATGTTTCAGATTTATTTGATAAAGAACTCATTTTTGATTTAGATAACACATTTTTCTGCTTCACAAGGTTATACAGTATGAAAAAGATGTTCCTGTTGACTCAACAAAAGGAAAGGAGCATTATTTTTTTGCTTAGGTTAAATGCTGATTTAGACTTTTCACACAGGTTAAATATGTATAAATTTGGAACTTAAAACTGAAAACTGTTGCATTTAATGGATGTTCACACTGATTGAGTCTGTCTCTCAGGTTTTGTTAGTATACAACAGTAAGTTATTCACAGAACCATCTATAATCTCGAATTTCTGCACAACATGATGAGGGAATATGTCAACATTAATTACAGTACTATAAGTTTCTTTCTTTCCCTCTGAAAAACTTGTTTTTTCTGTCTCTTTGTTTTATGTTGCCAATAAGTTAATGAGTTGTTTTTTTCTTTTGGCATGTGAGGAAATAAAGGTGTGATGTGAGAAGAGTGTCGACTTTGTCAGTGTCGAGCATACATATGTTTGTATAATTGACATTCCCCCACATGAACATCATTTGTTCAAGCATTAACACAGAATTGCTGGGAAATTGGTAACTTCAACAAAGGTCAGAGATGCACTCTTGGAAAGCTATTAGCAGTTTTGAAGCATCCATTGAATCTTGTGTTTACTTAAGCATTTTAGCTCTGCTTACAAGACTGAGATTGAGTCAAAAGATTTCACTGGGTGAATAAATATTCATCTTAATTTGTGGGGAACAGTAAATCTAAGCACTCACACACCTGTTGATTTGAGTTTGTTGATAGGTTTGTTATTTGCCACTAAAAGTGAAGAATTTGCTCAAGATCCTCAGCATCACCGAAGTTCCCTCTTTAAAAAATCCACAGTGTATTAAAACACATCAATTTGAAATAAATGGTTTTATGGGTTGCTTGGTTTTATCTCTTGCAGGAAGTGCTTATCTAGACTCTCAGAGGGGAATATAAAAACAGCCCCTAGATATCTGCATTTTCAAATCCATGGTTTGCACAGTTACCCTTTTCTAGGCAGAAACAGAGAATGCGTGAACGTTAAAAGTAAATGTTTCTGACTCAGTTTTGATGGTACGTTGACATTCACCATTTCAATTCAAGGGTCTGACTTTGCTCTAGACTTGGTGAGAAAACACAGTTCAAATGTTTCGTTTTGAAGCCCAGGAACATCTCTGTATAGCAGGGGTGGGCAATCCTGGTCCTCAAGGGCCTCAGCCCTGCATGTTTTACTTGTTTCTCTGCTCCAACACACCTGATTTGAATGCATGAGTGATTATCAGACTTCTGCAGAACTTGGAAGAAGTAATTCAAGGATTGAATCAGGTGTGGTGGAGCAGGGAAACAAGTAAAACATGCAGGTCTGCGGCCCTTGAGGACCAGGATTGCCCACTCCTGCTCTATAGAATCAGATGGTTATACACACTAACAACTATATTACAAAATGCTTTCAAGGAGTGTTGTTTACTTTGACAGACTTTAGGAAAAATAAGATCTTGTGAAATACTTGTGCCATAATGGAAACAGATGTTTCATTTCATTTTCATCTGCACATTGAGTTTTCCACAAGTAAATGATTGAAATTACACATTTAGAAGTAATTACATATTTCATCCTTGAAAGAAAGCTGGTCTAATATTTTACTATATGTCCATGGTATTGACTTACTGCAGGGCATTATGACTGGAAACAGTAGGTTGGTTCTTTAGTCCTGTTCAGAGCCATAATCGGCATTTTGTAGGTATGTTTCATTCTCAACTAGGGATGTACTGATATGAACATTTCAGCTAATATCGATACTCGATATTATTATTCCTGTTATGACCAATAACAGATTTTATTTATTATTCATAATACATACACAAATACGCACAAACACACTTTCTTGTTTCTTTCTTGTTATTTTTGATACCATAAAAACAATGACCAGACTGTTGTAGGCATTTCAACAACAGTCTGTAGGGCTGCCGTAAAAGCCTGGATTAGACATCAACACTTAATCTGCTGGAGGGAGCTGCAGACAGGCATGGGAACTGATAAATGGTCCAAACCTTAGGTTTGTAAAAGCTCTCATTGCAAGGAAAATTCTAAGCACACTGGTTGGAGTCCTAACTGGGCACAACATGCTCAACCACCACAAAATGGTGATGGAACACCATGACAATGGTCTGTGTGATGCCTGTTGCATTGAATTAGAGACCTTTCTGCACTACTTAGGCCACTGCATGGCTCTGTGTAGTCATAGGAAAATAATTCTTGGGGACCCCTTTATAGATCCTGAGAAGCTCAGAACACTGAGTGTTTCTAACCTCATGTCCATCATCCGAGGGACGCAAAGGTTTGAATAAAGACCAGTGTCTTTTGGGGACAGCAATGGACCCACTTACGAGGCCCCACATCCCCACTCACCATAAACCATAGTCCTGTTCTGAGCCATAATCTGCATTTTGTAGGTATATTATATGTCATGCATCTCTTTCTCCAACATAGTTGAAGTATTTGTGCCTGTTCTGAGAACATCTATATGTTAGCTTATGTCCTTGTGTTTAGTATGTCTGTGCTTGCTTGGGCTTCTGGTATTTATGCTGTTTGGTACTTTTAAGAGAATCCCAAGGTGACATTTCTTTGAAAAGAGTGCAAGAAAGGCCACACATCTCCTTGTGTTTGTGTACGTGTGCTGCGAGTGAGTGTTTGCGTGACAAAGGGGTTATCCGAGAAGTCATGGTTGGTTGAGTTTGTCTTTTGTTCTCTGAGCACTTCAGCCAATTAAGAGACAAGATTGACAAATCGTCTCTTCCTCTTTTTTCCTCCTGCCCCACCCCTCCCTCCCGGTGTCCTCCTTTCTTTCTCTTTGCCTTTATGTCCTTTTTCTCGTATTCTCTTTCTTTCACCATTCTCAAGTGGGGTTGACTTTTATATCTGAAGTGACCTTCCAGTGATGTGAACTTTATAACCATGTGAGGCTCACCTCTGCAACAAAGTCACAAACCCAAAGGATGTTTTTCTTTAACTCCCCAGTTTTTCAGCCAGTCTAAGATGTGCTCCTTACACCTGAGGGTATAAATCCAAAAAAGGGGTGTTTTTTTTTTTTTCCTTTTCCTTAATGCCTTTTCTGTGAGAAGTTCAGGAAAGCTGGATTTATGTTTTAATGTATATATTTCCCCTCTCCACTTCTATACCAGTAACAAACAGTTCACTAGAAAAGCTTTCTTGGAAAACAATCTTTTTAAGATATTCCATATTGTGTAGAAATTTAAACTAAATACAGCTCTAGGGAGTGTAATTGTAATGTGTTGCTTACTGTTGGATATGACATTTTAGGGTTTTGTATTGAACTTTTAAAAATAGATGAAAAATCTTTCATAAGGGCAGACATGAGAGGAAAAAGATAAATGAATAAGCAATGAAAAGTTTGAAGGCAAAAAAAGGAAAAAGAGGGCCGTGCTTTCATATTTGGTCCTTTAAGGCTTTTCTAACAGCCCTGCTTTTACGTTGTCAATAAATGCAGGCTTTTCTTTTTATTTCCATTTCCTGCAGATAGATAAATTACGATTCTAAAAGTATTAGCCGGGGGATTCACATTAGCAGCCGAGCAAAAGAAAAGCTAAAAGCAGATTGATGGGGGGTGGGGTGGGGGGATAAATAGGCTTATAAAATGCTGAGCTGTGAGATGGAGAATTTGACAAAGAAACAAGGAGGAACACTGATAGGAAAGAGATGAGGATGACACATCCTGGATATACGTTTTTCATTCTTTGTCATGTAGTCACAGCCGCTGCGCAACAAGGTCAAGGTATTCAAATAGGAATAGATTAAATTTGTGCGTTGGTTTCCCTTTTTCATTTCTTTCTTTTTTTTTTTGACAAATTCTAAAAACTCGTACTGATTGTGAGCCTGGTCAAGGAGAGCAAAGGTTGTTTAGTGACATTATTGTTTGAGCTTTTTTAACAATGCCTGAGATGCTGGAAACCAAACAAACCACTTGCATCCTAATTGGATTACATTTAGAATTTAGATGAAATTAAAGCTGGCTAGGAGTTTTTTTCTTCTTTTTTTAACTCTCCTTTCTGTGTTTATATGGAGAAATATAACCTCAGAATTGCAGCTTTCTTGTAGTTTTCCTCTTATTATGCTACAAACTGTTTTTAAAAGGTGCGTGTTGCAAATAATTTGTTCTGTTTTGGCATCGTGTTGCTGTTCAAATCTATCTCACGTGCCTGCAATTATTTTCTTTTTTTTTTTTTACATCAGGATCACAGAAGATCTGTCTGATCATTCTGAACCAGCCCCTTGATAAGGACCACCTACACATCCTCTGGAGTAAAGGTATGCAACTCACACATCATAAAGATAGATCAGACGAGAGCTTTTTACCAAGATGTATTACTTGGATCCTTTTGGTTTGCACTGAGCATTTATTTCCCAGAGGTTTTTGTTTGTGAAACTTCACTTTCTAGGCTGCATAGCCAACACTTTGGAAAGTACCTGCCTTTTTTATGGCTTGGCAATTGGAACAAAAACAGACTTTAAGGCTACATCAGATTTAAGCTAAAAACAGAAACATGCTCAATATAACTGCTTTAAAATCCACCATTTTTCAGGCACCTGTTGAACAAGCAAAATCTAAAATTGCAGACATGTGATGTGTCTAACCGCTCCGTCTGAAGACAACCCAATCACATCCATATGGTGCTCGTTATATTGGCAAATTGCTGTGAACATGATTCAGATCAACACTAATTACACAGAATATAATGACTGAGCTGAGTGAAAAGAATGAATGGTGCCAGTTTGCAGACACAACAAGGTTATTCTAATGTTTCTTAAGGAAAAGCAAAACATAGGCTAACAAAGATTGTCCTAAAAAATTTATTTTTTCTTTTTGTCTCTAGTTTAGCCTGAGTTACTCTCTTCATTTCAAACACACAAAACGATCCTAATGTAAAATCTGTCATAATTATAGCCTTAAAGACTGTTAATTCCATGTTGAAGCAGATGAATATCAGAGGTGAATAAGTTGTTAACAGAAAAACACAGACCTCAATGAAGCGCCACGTTAGCAACTTAGCAGCTTTTTTGTTCTGTGACGCGTCTCCAATGATCCAGGAGTTCACTTGTGTTTTGCATATTCATCTTAAAAACTACAACTAAACAAACTCTTGCCATAAACACCACTTTTAGTTGAAAATGCTAAAAAAAGATACGATCAAAAACGACAATGACCCTGATGTTCAAAAAACAATGTAGATGTATTTGAATTTTTTAAATAAATTTATTTTTATGGAAATAATGGTAAATCAATTGATAAAACAGATATGATGATTCCTTGAGACTTACTTTTACTTTCTCCAAGGCGTTTTTTTTGCTGTTGCACGAACATGATAAAGACAGCACAAAACACACAGCTCAATGGAAAAGTCAGAACAAAAGCCCTCCTTGCAGGACAGGGGCTTCGCATTCAGACATACAATAATCGGCAGATTCTAAACTGATTGAATGGCTCCACTTTTGCAATCACAGAATAGATTTTAAATCCAAGGACATTTTGGTAATTGTTGGTGAAGATGACTTGAACTGTAATCAGTCACATCCACAGCCGACTCTCCCCGGCCCCAAGTTTAGTGGCAGCAAATGTTTTGTTGGTTACCAGGACATGTTGGAAAACATTCATTTAAACTGGGAATGAATTCTGTTTTTTTATTTCTTTTTAATATCGCAAAAGAAACATAAAATGAAAGGTTAAAAAAATTGTAACATGTAGATCTCATCCCTGAGCTTTTAATTATGAGGTGGATTAATGTAAATTTACTTGGCCGCAGTAATAAGTATGCAAACCATACATAGCCATATCAATTTGTATCCTACAAATGAGCTTTTTTAAAATCTGGTAAACATGAGAGAACGTGCAGAACTTAAATTAAATGGGGATTACTTTATCATTTACTTTCATCAAGAACAAAGCACAAAAAAGTGACTTCACAAGTTCTTAACAAATCTGTTGCCAAGGCCACAGAAGAAAAATCAAATGATATACATACACATTTATGGAAAATGGAATCAAGAAAATTATGTAATCTGGCAGGAAGTTCTGTAAACAAAGTAACTTTGAAGGCAAACTTTGATTAAAACCAATTAAAACTGCTTCAGATTGAATTTTAATGAACAAGTCTTTGATATTCTTATCAGCTTAGCATGAACCCAAGAGGCACCTGAGTTCTTTCATTTCTCAGCTGTGCAGTTAGACATCACACTCCTTATTTTTGCTCAATACAAAAAAAACCTCAACAAAATGTTTAATTGCAACAAAGAAAATTTTGTCTTTTTGTTTCACTTCAAATGTTTTCTGCTCTCTGAGATAAAGATTTTTGTGCATCTGTGAGGAAGACAAATATAAAGATCTATTTGAGAAGCAAAACAAACCTCATTAAATGTGTACATTGTTTTATTAAAACCTATAAAAACTGGATTAACTAATGATAATTTTCATCAAAACGTAGAAAATGGTAGCTATATGTTGGGTCTAATTATGCAATTACTGATTATGAACAGCGTGGATTTTTTTCTTTTTATTTATTTGTTTTCATCTATATAAAACAATCCTTACAGATGTCTGATGTTAACTTGATCAGGATGAATTAAGGCATTAACTCACTTTTTGACATGTAAGTTTGTGGATTTTAAAGTGTTTCTTCATACGTTTCTTTTTTGTTGGTATTTAATCAAAACCTTGTTTCCCTTTTACTCATAAAGTATTCCCTTTACCACTGGCGTTAACATAAACCAAAAGCATGATTAGTTCAGAGCCTACAAGCTCTTTTTATAGTCAAACAGGGATTTGATTTTCTTCTATAGCAGTGCTGCCAGCCATTTTAGGGTTTTTCTTAACTGCCAGTTTCTTAATTACTGTACTCAGCAAACTGGGAAAACAGCAATGGTTTGCTATATTCTTACAACAGTCTTCTGCATTGTTGGCATCAACAATCTTTGCTTTCAGAACACAAGGCATATGTCCAAAGAGGCCAATGGCAGATTGAACAAAATGAGCAATTAAAATATTAAAATGATCATAATTTCAGGTTGTCTTTTAACATAATTATAAATAGTTTATTGCCCTAACAGGTTAATTAACATTAAAGCTGATGGAAAAAGTTGTCAGAGAGCTAAAATATTAGCCCTTTTTACTTTAAAATTGTACATAAGGGGCAGTAGTAATTTGATGGTGGTTAGTGCCGGGTATAAGCCCTGGTTACGTCAGAAGGGGTTAATTTGGTGTAATCCCTAATTTACACTAGATCCGGTTCCTCTGTGGTGCATGGTTTGCTGCCGTTCATTTGCACCCCAATTTATACAGTGTCTGCTCCGCTGCGGTGCGAAACACAGGAGTTCTGAGCAGCGTGTGCAAGATTATAATAATAATAATTTATTCTGTTGAAAACGGACTCCAAACAGAGTTGAAGCTACATCGCTGTTGTCTTTTTGAAACTTCTGATTTCAAAATAAAATCCACATGTATCGTGTGTGTACACATACGCTGCATGCTACATGTTAACATCTGCTTCCCAATCAGAATGATACATTTTGACAGCATTTCTATAGAAATATATCCATATATTTATTAATATAGCTGGGATTTTGACAAAATTACTCTGCCTTTTTTTTAAGATTTTGAAAATACGGATGTTGTGCTTGTTCCTTTTCCTGTTGGTGCGACGTGATCTTTGTAAATTGACTCCGGCGTAGCTCTGGCGTCCAGCAAAATAGGATTGAATCTCATTTCGACGAATCACCGTTTGCTTACTGCCACCCTGCGCTGCCGTGCGGAGCCAATGTAAATATTCTCATTGATTATAATGGTTGAGTATTTGCTGCGGAGCGGAACCGCATCTAGTCTAAATTAGGGGTAAAACAATTACTGATCTATTCTGCAAGTTTTCTCTTTGTGGGGACCCCTGTAGAGGAGAGCAGCCACAACTAATAAATAAATACAGCTTTAAAATTATACACAAGACATATAATTAACGTATTATCTTTTAATTATGGTGAGTACAATGTTTAACATTATTAAATCAAGTGAGTGAGCCAGCTGCAGTGTGATGTTCCTATTGCACAGCTTGATGTCATATTGAAGAGTTCAACATTTGCTTCTTCTTGGATGGTGATACTAGCAAATGGAGAAAAAAGCTTTAGACTCATGTTGGGTGGTTTCTGAAGTCACAAACAGTTCTGCATTTTGGATCTCAGAACACTTTCTTAATTAATTTTGCTCTTGGCAGCAATGCACAGGGGACTTGAAGTTTTTGATGAGCTGGTGATGGGAACGTGTCAGATCTGTCACAGTTTGATAGTAAACACGCTTGTAGCGATTCTATCAGTCCATCAGTCCTCGCCTGAGATGTGCAGCATCGTAGTTTGCATCACACTCCAGATGGTGGAAGCATTGTAAGTATGTTGGATGCTGGAGGCATCGCAGCCACCCTCATAGATACAGGGATCCGCAGTCAAGCACGAGCAAACGTGCCTGACTCTCAGGTCGTCTGATGTGCTGCCCCTAGTCCCCCCACTCCTTCACCTGTGGGAGAGGTAAAGCAGCAGGGAGCACAGGAGTGATTGAGGTTCCTCGAGCACAACACGGATCAAAGGGAAATTCAGAGTGTGATGTTGTTACATTGGATCTAGTTGCTTATCTCCATCGCACTTCCTCTCACTTTTCTTCTTCATCAGTCACCCAATCATTCGCTCACTGTCTCACCTAACCAGTCGCTCGTTTACTTCAGGATGCTTCACCTGCTCATTGTGCAGCATTGCAGGAAGTTCAGCAAAGCAATCAGTAAAAGTGATTCTTTCTGCAGAACAAAAAAAATGTTTCTGTGTTGATTACAAGTGCCTTAGTTCATCATTTATTGATACTAAGAGGCTTGTTGAAATCCGAGAACATCACCCACCTGCAACTCAAATAACAGCTCTGCCAGTCAGCTGGAGTGAAAAGTTAGTGAGAACAGATGTTCTTTCTGCACTACATGTGAGAACATGGGCCACGTTGATTTATTAAGTGTGTTGGGAGTTTGCAAAAAAAAAACTTAGGAAGACTGACAGTAAGCCACAGCCAAAATGCACAACAGTTCTGTCACAGAGAGCACATAGAGAAAGAGTTGGTGAAATTAGGCCACCTAGAATAAGAAAGGATAGCTCCCTGTCAGAGCAGCAGCAGAGTGGGGCCTTAGGGAAGGAAAATGAGATGTTTGTGCAGGAGATCAATCAAGTCAGAGGAAAGGTGTGGAGATCATGGTAAATCTGAGACAGGGTGACAGATGGAGGGGCAGAGAGGTGTGCTGACGAATGAAGGGAGGACATCATGCCATCATAATAGGGATTGTAATCTTTTCACTGCTTTTAGTGACCGTTTGCCCTCTCCTGTTCTGCACTAAAGCCCCTACTTGACAGGTTTTAATCTTCACCCAAACCTCATCAATACTGGCCTGCTCAGCAGCCCACATGTGTGTTTCCACATCAGTGTGTGCACTTACCTTTTCTGTGACTCAAAGGCAGCATAAATGAAGGCTTCTAAAGGGTTTAGCTGTGTGTGAAAGTGTATTATCTATCATGCAGCAGTGATTGACAGAAGTTGTTGGTTGCCAGGCCTGCAGGGAGGGATTATAGAAAGTTGTTTATTTACAAGGTCATCATTCTTGACTTTTGCTGCTATCCCTTCACTGTTCATGTTGTATTTCCATCATAAATTAAAAAAAAAAACATCCTCCAAAGCCTTAACATTTAAACATCATTAAAATACTGGTTAAATACTCATGTCACAAAATATTTCATCTCTTTGGTCTGGCAGCCATATGTTGGCACCTGCCAACAGATTATTTGAAACCATGGTTGCAGCATCAAGTCTTGGTGTATGATTCAAGCACATCACACTTGTGGATGTGTCACTGAGACTGAAACAATGTTTAGGTGGGTGGTATGTGTCAACCAGAGATCTACAGAGACACCAGGACTTAAGGCTTCTTAAGGCAACATTGCGTTCTAACAAGACGATCAAGGTTATTCTCTTCACTTGTCACGTGTTTAATCTCCTGGTTGACCAGTGAATGTCTTTATGGGATTTTTATTTTTCTGTTGAGCTACATCAGGGGTTCTCAAAGTGTATGAGCATAAGCCCCCCCCCTCAGAGAGCGAACAAACAACTGCCCCCTCCCAAAAAAACAAAACAAAAATACACATACACTTCCTGGCCAAAAAATAAGTTACCACCAAAAAAAAGGTCACGCACTATTACGTTGGACCACCATAATTACGGCACGCATTCGCATTGTTTGTTGTCCTGAACCACTCTTTCACAATTCCATCCCAATGAATCCTGGCGTTGTCCTTTTGGAATATGCCCGTGCCATCAGAGAAGAATCAATCCATTGATGGAACAACCTGGTCATTCAGTATATTCAGGTCAGCTGACCTCATTCTTTGAGCACAGACTGTTACTGAACCTAGACCTGACCAACTGCAGCAACCCCACATCATAGCACTTAGTTAAATCCAGGTGGCCACTTTCTTTTTTTGGCCGGGCAATGTATATACATATACCCTCTCCTCAAGACATCTGGCGCCCCCCACAGTTTGAAAACCCCTGAGCTAGGTAAACTTAAACGTTCAGAGGGTAAAGAGAAGATGAGCAAATTGTTTAAACCGTTGTGTATTTGACTCATTTTGAACAACAAACAATTTATTGTTTCCATTGGGAAAATGACAGTAATTGCATTTTTACCGCCTGTGGTTGGAGTGCAGATGGAGAGATAGTATTTCTCAAGTTCAGATTACCCACTTTAGCCATTTAGTGCGATGAAGACAAATGGGACAATAAGAAATGTAGAAAGACAGATGCTCCCACAAGCATTTTGGAAACTTTAAGGAAAGAAAATTGAGCAGATGTTGCTTGAGTATTACTGAGTCTAAACAATTTGAGTTTATATCAGCAACATCAAAATAGAAGAGCACTTTTAAACCACGTCATACTTAATTTCTGTACGCTGAAGGGAAAAAAAGGCGAGCCTTACAAAAAGGGTTACTTTAAAGTTATTTACAAATCACTGGCATTCTCAGTCATTGTGTTCACCTGGTCAGTGCAAATGTGTTTAAAACTCCAAACCTCCTAGTGTATAATATACTATATATCTTGCTTAGAGATTCTCAGCCTGACCTTTATTCCTACTAACAGGTAATATGAAAATCAACTTGCTGGAATACAATGTTATTGTTTTTTAATTTTGGCTTTCACATATTTTCTTCCCAAACCCTGACTAGCCAAAGCAATTGTGTGGTAAAAAAGGGACTGGCTCAAGCTAGGTTAGTAGCTGACATGTTAAACATGGTGCGAGGGTATGCATGCCAACAGTCCCCATTAGAGATGGGCAATAAGGACTAAAAAATGTGTCAGGATAATTTTTAGGTTTTCTCACGGTAACGAAAAGTGATGATAAAAAGTATATCAGCCTAATCTTTTGTATTACAAATCTATCACTACATTCTGTCTTGAGAGCCCTAAAATAATACTAGAATCCACTAAACTACATTAATTAAGTTCAAGTAGTACACCTGTGTTGCACGACTTACACCCATCAAACAAGTCTGAAATATGAGAACAATATTGACATTTATTTAAATGGTGTAAACAGCAAAACTAACTTGGCTTATAAAAATCACAAAGTAGTACAACTGTACAACCTGATAAAAAATTTATAATAATTTCAAAAAATTCCAACAAATATGTAAAAACTGAAATGCATTTTGTGCAAGAATGCAGAAATAAGGCTGGCAGGAACATCTGTATATGCTTTACACCTTTAGATTTTTGGTCAAAAAGACCAGCATACTGGGAAAAAGATCACACAGTGGGATTTTACCGTTTTTATTGTGAGGTGACAAATTATTACCATGGTAAATTTCTTTGACAGTATATCGCACCTGATAACATGTCACCCATCCTTAGTCCCCACCTCTGTGCACTGGCCCCATGGTCATGCTCTTCCAAATTTTTGTAACTCCACACTGCGCGCCGCTCCATTCAAGTACTTTGTTTGTCCGTCAAATGTTTGTTTTCCTTTTCACAAGATATACTATGACTGACTATGGTATTACTGTAATTAGTTTTAGAGCAAAAGTTTGATTATTCTCTTAAATGCCATGTTATGCACACACACACACCTCAGTATGAAAGTTGTTCAAGGTGTGTGTGTGTACGTGCACAGAAACCTGTACACAGAAAATGACTGATACTGTTACAGTCTGTTGCCATGTTTAAAGAGAGAAGGTTTCTTTTTTTTTCTGAGTTGTCATTTGAAAAGTTTTTCAGCCTTTGTTCTCTGTCAGAGATAATGAGTCATTTACATTCATTCCAAACATTCCTTCATGCAAAACACAGACAGCAGGTGGTGGAGGTTATGAATAAAAGCAGTACCTTGAGTATAAGTGTTTTATTTACATCAGTGCAAAAGCATCTTCATTCTCACAGCTTTTAACAACACAGGGCAATTAATGGTAGCTGAGAAAGATGCATTGTTTTGGTGAAATAATTGTTTTCTGTTCATTAAACCCACTGACTGGGCCAAAATAAATATATTTGTGAATGTTAATTAATGTGGTTTTGACTTTGACTGCATTGTTATACTTTTCAAAATATTTTAGAGGTCGTTGTGCTGCTTATCTAATGTAAGTTGTGTGAAATGTAATGAATAATGGCACTGAAGCTTAGCAGAAGTTGTCACAAGTTCACTCAGCAGTAAACTGATTTACTTCACATTTCTGATTTGTGCAAATCAGAAAACGAGAATATTTTTCCTCCTGAAGTGTGAAGTTTGCTGTTACAAAGCAACATCTTCCACTGTTATTTTGCTGTTAATTAAACACACTAACTTGAGTTGTTTAATTAGCACCTCAGATAGTTAAATTCATTCTGTAAATAACAGTTTGCTAACACCTCCATTCTAAATGTTAAAGTGTAAATGAAATGGAAAAATTACAATCAAGCACATCTGAATATGTTAAAATGGTAAAATTTATGTTCAAAAGACAGAGTTTCAAAGGCTGAGTGATGTTTTTCCCAGAATGCACAACAGCCCCAAAAACAAAAAGGAAAGTTAAAGGAATAGACTTTCTATTTAATTTGAAAGGAACATAAACCATGAAAGAGCATGCATTTGCAAATGTTTAGCATCTAATTTAGTGCATCATGAATATTGTTTTAGGAGTTGTAAATAACCACCTTGAATTACTTTTAATAATTTTGCTGCATTTGCACTTCAACTGATTTGAACCTTTATCAAACATGTACAACTTGTTTTCATTTAACAGAAACATTGTTGTTGCTTTTGGCTTTAAAATAATTGTGTTTGAATTGCACAATGGCATGCTCTATTTGTAATTGTAAAAAAAAGTATATTTTGTAAAACCAACAAAAACATTATTCCAAATGATTATTGTATTTATTATTAACCTTTATTTAACCAGGCAAATCCCTTTGAGATTACAAACCTTTTTGGCAAAGGAGTCCTGGTCCTGACAACAACCTATTGTACATATTTTGGTCTGATGATGAGGAAAGACAATTTGAAGTGATATGTGACAGATATTTTTTAGTTTGGTTTGACATTAATGTCTCTGTTAAAACTTTAACAACATATCCTCATTCAATGTTTTGTTTTCATCTCTCTTTTGCTAGAGCAATAATTTCATGTTTGCAATAAAACTCCTAAAAATTGTATAGATTTTGGGTACAGTTTGTGTGAATTGTATTTACACTAAAATTATGCCTATAGAATGCAAGTTAATTCACCATATCTCACTATTTTTTCTATTTAGCGGAACCTTAAAAAAAACAAATAAACTCACGTATGAAAAAGAAGTACCTTTCCAAGTCCTAAAATTATGTAAAAGTAACACCAGAGGTACAAAAACACAACTATAAACAACGTGTAATTATATACAGTTAATGAAATTAAGCCAGAATTCTAAAGTGTTTAAAACTTATATTACTCACGGTTTGATAGAGCCATGTTCAGCACCAATACACTAAAGGAATTGCCTTCTGTATGACCTTATTGACTCACATTGTTACTGATGAATTTTAATTCCATTTTGCACTGTTCCTTCTATACAGTGATATTTGCAGGCATTCAAGCATTTGTTAAACAGCCTCAGGCTGTTTCTCATCCTTTTAACAAGGGTCAAACAATATTGTTCTTTATCTGACCTGTGATATGACTGCTGTTTTCCAGCTAACGTTGACTGATAGTTGATGTCAACATGGCCATACGATCCTTAAGCTGCTCCTGTAGTACATATAAGATTTTTGTCTTCTCAATTTCCAAAGTTACCTTTCTAAATACAATATCAGTATTTTCATTTATTCTTTTGCACACAGTTGTAGTTTTCATCCATCTTTAGGACACTTGGATGTTTTTGACACTTGTCTCATCCAGACCAAATTTCAACTGCATTTGGTCAGTGACAATATTTATTTTTATTTATTTTTAAAACATTTAGTGGTCACTGTTGCCACATGCCAATTATATTATGCACTCCTGCCTTTTATTTCACTAGATGCAGTAAGCATGTATGTATATTTTAACAAGCTGCTTTCACAATCTTACAATAGTGTTTAGTAATTAACCTTCAACGTAGTTAAACTAGTAATTAGTAAATGTCATGAGTTGATTTCATCTAAGACTGTATTTACTGAATTTTAGGACGTGGTGACTTATTTATTTTTAATTTTTGCTAAATTTTGTGAATACTGAAAGAGAGTTGACTTTATTTTATTGTGAGTGTGGATAAAAACATCAATACAGAATGTAAGCTAGTTGGCGACTTGGTTTTCTGAAACAATTATCTGAAAATAAGCAAGATTCCTGTTTCAGTCCTTCTGAATCGTGAATATTTGTGGAAAATTTAAAAAATCACAGATATTTTCTGTCAAAGCTGCTGTGTAGGTGTCAAGATTGTGCACCTTTTAAGATTTATATGAGGAAGTTGAGAATCCCAGGAAATGTTTGGAGACACTGGTCATCAGCAGTTGTGGCCCACGTTCAGCTACTCTAATGTTGCATAGGAATAGGTGGAAACTGCTTTACTTGACCACTAAAATTAGTCAGGAGTTCAAACAAGATCAAATTTAACAGCATTTTGCTTGGAAAATAATTAAAAAGTAGGGTGTGCTGTGAATAAACACAAGCTCACAAACTCCATGCGTTTCTGTCTTTAGCTCTCTTGAGGGCATGTGCTGATGGAGCTGCCAATCACCTTTACAACATCACTGCTGGAGACCGTGACAAGTAAGTTGGCCTTGGGTTCACATTTGAATGAAGCAATTTGTGTTTTGACTTTATTGTTTGTGCAGTTAGTTGTGTGTTTTAATGATTAAACAGAGGAACTACACATTAAATATTTATAAAAGCTTGACAAAACAGAAACCTCTAAACCATACTGAGCAGCCACAGTTTTTACCTGACTGCATATCGATGGTTATAGCTGTGGCTATGTTTATGTGTAAGTGCTCTCCAAGTGAAAAAGGCTCTCTGCTCAGGTTTGAGTGCTGTATGTGTTTCTGATAAGGTAACATTGGGTTGCAATCTGCAGCCATCTTTTTGTGGCTAATGGAGGGCTGCTGTCAGGACAGAGATGGATCTGGGGATCACTAGGTCCCTGAAGTGTCAAGACTTTCACATTAACACTCGGAGTGTGAGCATGAGTGTGCCTTTCACCGGTGTGTGAATGGGATGTTGTGTGTGTTCGTGGTTGTTGCTCTGTGTGCATGTCTTTGCAATTGTATTGGTGTAACAACCATTTTAAGTTGTAGACGTTGGAGGTAAGGACATTTTTTAACAAAGTCCATTCAGGCCTATTACGTTTGCCTCTAAGACAACTTTTTGTGGTCATAAAATTTTGATGTAGGTATATAGATAATATATTCTTATTATTTTGTTTTTGCAACACTTGTGAGTGACATAACAATTTCCTTTGTAAATCACTAAAACAACATACAGTACATTTTAATGTAGTTGCAGTTTTTTTACGTTACTTTTTTAAAATCTTTTGTAGTATTTATGTTTAGAGGTGGTAATTTGGTCCCAGTTAAGTGAACCTATTCTGGAAGCTGTAAATTAATGCAACATGTTGACCATGTAGTCATGTTTTACAGCAAAGTGACAAGTTCATGTTTATGAACACCTAATAACCAAAAAAAACAAAAAAAAATCCAATGATATTTACATACATTAAAACCAAGAAATACTATTTAGTTAGGTTTCAAAATATTTATGATGAATTTAGAACATTTTAGCTAATCACTAGCCGTGTTTTCATCAACGTTTTTTATGCGCATTTTGAAGTATCGCATTAGAAAAGCTGGATGGAAATGGCAAAATTCGAAAAAACTTCATCAGTTTCGCAAAAAGTTTATACGCTCATATGAGGTGGTTTTTGGATTTCCCGAAGAAGAGTTAATGCTCAAAAGGGGAGATGGAAACACATTTGCCAAATAAGTTCTGATGTGGCGAACATTTACCTCACAGGATTGATCAGCTGTTCCCGCTGTCCAATAATTCTACCGGCAGCTGCTGGACCCTCCTCCTGCTGTTGGCGTCTTCCTGGATTTTCCCATATCGTAAAGAGAATTGCATTTCTTTTTCTAAAGGCTGCAGCATGCTTCATCCGAAGCCGACCAGTCGACACGCGGTCACGTGGTTGTTCGGCGTTCGTTTTCGCACACACCTTTCATAGCTCCTGAGACACACCGTGCCGAGCTCCTGGGGAACCCCTCCCCGCTGCAGCAGACGTCACTGCATGGGGTTTCTTTCCCGCTGGAGTCTAGATGCGGAAAAAATGGTCCGAGACTCGTCGCGCGACGTTATTTATCCATAAACTGGTCACGGATTAAGCTCCAAAGTTTCTATCAGTCACATTTCACCGTGCAAAAGGTCTGTTTTATCTCCATTCACGAGATTTTGGCTGTTTGACTACCTTTATAAACCGCTGCTTCAACAGTCGGCTTCTGGAGACGAGTTTTTTTTTTTTTTGAAGCAAGTGGTTGAAGCAAAACGCGGCGTCTGAGCGCTTCCAGCACAAACAAACACTCCCTCGAACTTCTGACCAATCACACAATAAGGTTCGGATGTGTTCTTATGTGGAGGGGGTTGAAAAGTTCGACCCGCGGGTTGCGACAAGAAGGTTCCGAAATGTCGACAAGCCGAACAGAGTGACGCAATTTTCGTCATGAAACTGCGACAGTTCGGCCCGATTTCGGCGGTTCGGCTAAAGCACGCTGCAGCCTTAAGTCTCCAGACAGCATTTGACATCACCAATACTAGTTGATATGACAGAATATTTATGTTTCCTGATAGCGACATATTCCTGATAACATCTCTCCATTTTCCTGAGATGTGAAACCCTGCGAGTTTGTGATTTTACTTCCTGTTTACTAAAGCCAGACATAACGTCTGACGTAATTACACTTTGCACAGCCTGGTTGATTCGCTCCAAGCCAGTTGATGGGCACACGCCTGATTTGCATTTTCTATGTTTTTGCCCTTTTTTTTTACATTTTTAAAGTTTTTTCAAACTGTTGGAGACTCTTTTAAGATAATACCAGTAGAATTTATTATCGATTAGAAGAATTGCTGTCTAACCAACAATAAAAGCTTAGTTATATAGCTATAATCCCACTTGATGATTCTCCATTGTGCAATTCAGGCATGAGTTGTACCCCAGATTGCAGAGGCATTTCTCACAGTTCCATGTGTTTATGTGACACAGCAGATTCATCCTTTGACCCTCAAGTTCAAGCTCCGTCAGCAGCCTGTGCTCTCAAGCTTGACAGTCAGGTTTTCCTTTTAGACTGACTGTATCCAACACTATTAGCATCTCTCCTGAAAAGTTGTTCATCATACACTGATGTTTAGAAGGGACAAACACAAAGAGAAAAAGGGAGAATGTGTGAAAGGGTGGAGGTGTGTAAATGAATCACCAAGTAAAGATGTGTTTAACCCAACATTATCATACTAATAGACTACAAAGAAGGAAAGTGGAAGAGCAAGGGAAAGTGGAATGCAAGCAATCCATTAAAGTCCAGTTTTAGAAACTCTCAATCACCAAAACAAAAAATGAAATTCAACTTTTCACATATCATGTAAAATAATTTAGGGAAATACACATAATCATATAACAGGAAATCAGGGTTCAGCTGTACCTTAGCAGATTATATTTGTACAATCTGTATTTGGGCCACACTTTTTTAAAAAACACACTTAGTTCCTTAAGAGGAAACAACTATACATGCTTACATCTAAAGTTTGTTTATTTCAAGCCTTCACAAGATGTTCTGGGATCTCACTACAAAGACATGCCCCTCTTTAAGTTTCCTCTGGCTGTTCGTAAATTCCCAATCAGTCTCAACTCTATTACAAGCTTATCTGACAGCTCAGAGGTGTAACAGCTGCATGTTGACTCCAAACCCCATGTCTCCTCGGTTCTTTCAGAAATCACACCGAGATGGCAAGAAGATAGGCCCAGCTTGAAGTGTTTTGCAAAAGTGGCAACAGACAGGGTGATAATATTCACATTCTACCCAGGCAGAGCTCTCAATCAAGAGTTTAGCTTTTTCATTTTTGTTAAAAGTACATTTATCTGCCCTTGATAGTCAGACCTGATTTTGTGCCTTTAAAATGTGAACAAATGTTCGCAGTAATTGTCTAGAGGACAATTTTTGTATCTTTACTTCTAAGAACTGTACCTATACAGATATGACAAGGCTTTTATTTCCCTGTGTGTAGTGCAGATGCATAGAAAAAAAGAAGAGGAAATGATGAACTTTATGTGAGAGATTATTATCGTTATGGTATTTCTATCCCAGCATTATTAAATTCCTTGTTACATTTTGAATGATGTTGGGTAAACTCTATCTGCACAAGTTGCATGATCACTTTGCAGCCATATAAACTATAATGCACTTATTGACGGCATGATACAAAAAGTAATTTTTAACTTAAATGTGACAATATTTTTATTTGGTATTGGATTTCATTTAAAACATTTGACTGCCAAATGACAACTGCTTTGCAAATGCTTGTTGACCCTTAAAATGAAATGAAGATTCTAAAATGGTGTCAAAGACAAAGCTTATACAACTGATTTATACGTAAAAATCAAACATATCTATTTACAGAAAAAAATCACAACATTTGCAGCTTGTTGGTATTCTTCATGCTTTGCTGTTCTCATTTCAGTTAGCAGCATTTTCAGTTCAGAATTACAGTATATAAAATTATAGGAGCTGTTCATTTCCACACACCATTGGTCTCCCATCTCGCCTTTCTTGTCATTTAGGACCACCAAGTAAGTACAGGAGCCCATTAAGGACAAAACATTGGTTTATAGTGTCAGCCTTTTTTTTTTATCTTTAACACCATTATTATTTGGGAGCAGCACTGAATTGGTTGTGTTTTGTAATTTGTGCAGAAGATGTCACTAAATCCTGCACATATTTGAAACAGATGTAGAAATAGATAGCAGCCAAATCTTCTAAACAGTATGCTTGCTGCCAAGACTTCAATTTAATTTTCAGTGTATGTACTGTGAAAATTTAAGTTATGCCATATTTCTTAGAAATATACCATCCAGCCATTTCACTTGCCTGGAGGAGTACCATGTTAGAGTTGGTGTTTTTACATCCAAGCAAGTCCTAAAATTTACTGCTTTACAATTTTCCTAAGCTTTCTTGGGGAAAAAAATGGAAATTATGTCAAACCTGTTAGAAAAAAAAAAGGTTTTAACAAGTGAAGTGCGTGAAAGTGTGTATATGTTCACATCTTTGCCCGTTAGTGTGTACTCCCATCAAAAAATAATGAGGATAATAAAAATTTCTTCTCAACCTCCACAATCTCTGATGCTGTCACAAGAACAGAGTGGGTGGACGGCATCCCACTGTTAAAAGAAAGGTGCCACGTAATTTTCTGTCAAAACAGCCTTAATGGTAGACATTAGGGATGTAGAGTGGAGGCGCTGCTTCAGGCTAAGGCTTTCTGCTTTCACGATGAGTCAAGTGACAGTGATTTCACTTCAGTGAATAGCGTGTTAGAAGAAACGGTGCCTGTTTTTGATCCAGATGAAGGCTGCATCTCCCCATTTTATTTAAGCAACTGGGCTCTTCACATTCTAAAACATATATGTTAGTGACTAGATATTGTGCTCTTATTGATATATAGTAGATTATTGCCCACCACCAAAAGATGAAGGCTGAGAATGTGTTTGCCTGTGTTTGTTTGCATGTCTATCAGGCTTTTAGGTAGGATTTTTGGAGAGGGTGCCCGCACAGCCCGTGTACGCCCCCCCCCATTTTTTTTGGGGGGGGGGGGGGGGGGTTGCTGGCA
>JARVJO010000165.1:18309236-18332037 GCA_031762555.1 Cynodonichthys magdalenae | reverse complement strand
ATATATATATATATATTTATATACAGTATATATATATATATACATTATATACAGTATATAGAAATGTACTGTATATATGTGTAAAACTAAGCAAAACATAAAAAAAATAAAATAGCAGAAGCTCTCCGTAAAAACCCAGTTCTGAAAATGTCAGAACAACTATAAAAACTGAATGCAGTCACTTGCAAATCACATAAACCCATACTTTATTTGTAAAAGGCGTTTTGTTTTTATTTACTCTTTACACAATGTCCCAACATTTTTGGAATGTGCATTGTAAAAGTCTTGTGATGCATTTTGAACAATTGATTAAGCAACTGAAGACCCTGCTGTTTTGCTGCACATGATGTGTTGTGACACTAATGCCAAAGTCCATATTCTGTTTTCTAATGGATGCCACTGGCATTGACAAAATGACAGGAATGAGTTAGATGGTCACTGTTGCAGATGAGGTGATTATAAAGCCATAAATTTTTGCAGTGACTCAGCAGAGTCAGTCTGATTTTATAACCTGTATAATGCTACTATAATGAAAGTGGCACACCATCTACTTTAAGTCAAAAATGTAATTAAATGGATTTATGTTTTATTTATTTTTATTTTTTATGAAACACCACCTCCACTCACTACGATGAATTACTTAGTTTAAGGGGCTGTCGATACAGGAAAAATAAAACAAAACAAAACATACATTTATTTACATCCATTATCTTCTTCATTTCAGGATCGCTGGTGCCCATATCCAGCAGTCAGTATGTGAGGGTCGGGGTACACCCTGGACAGGTCACGAGTCCATCACAGGGACACATAGAGACAAATGAGATAAACGACCCATTCACTCTCTCACTCACACAATTTAGAGCTACTAGCTGAGAAAACTACCTGGAGAAACCCCACACAAGCATGAGAAGAACATGCAAACTCCACATAGAAAGACCCCAGGTCCAAACTGGGGATTGAACCCAGGACCTTCTGGCTGTGAGGCAACTGTGCTCACCACTAAGCTTTTGTGCTGCTAAAGTCATGCTTTTAGTGAAAACTCACCCATGTAATGTGCTAACCTATTAATCAATACTATCTCTTAAATAAAATTTATTTTGTCTTTTTTTTAGTGCCAGTTGTTCAATCAGTTGATTAAAACTTTTAGACCTACCCCCTGAAAATTAAACCTTCAAAATATTCCCTAAAACTGGAGTTCTATCATTTTAAATTGGCTGTCGTTTGTCCCTGATTTTAACAATTCTCCCTTCAGACAGGGAGGTGTTGATGAGGAAGTGCTTAAATAAACGAGTAATAATTCTGCTGCTTGTAGTCCCATCAGGTCACTAGGTGGTCCTTCAATAGGACTCAGAACAAATCTATGTTCAGATTGCTAAAAAATGTATTTGTTCCAGACCACTTATGAAATGCAGTGGTGGGTACTGTACTTAAGTACATTTTTTATGTTTCTGTACTTTACTTAAGTAGATTTAATCATGGGTACTTTCAACTTTTTTGCTGTAATTGGTCCACTGAACCACTGCAAAGCAAGAAAATACCATTAGACCCTCCTTCAAGAAGATCGGGGCGATTCCGCATCTCCTGCTGCAGCATCAGTGGCAACACTAGCACACCCAAAAGGGATTCCACCGTGGAGAGTCAGCCAGAGGAGATGCGCCCCCCATGTTCGTCGTTCAAAAAACGACTCGTGGCGATTTGATAGATGGGGTTGGTGACGAATTTACATCTTCTGTAGCTGTTGTCACAATCTACGATGATGCACAGAATCACAAGATTAAGTGTGAACAGTGTCACAGAGGCTAAACACAAAAACATGCATCATCTGCAGCATACAGTAGGCACACTTCGTGATATTGTCAGTACTTTTAATACTTTAAGTACTTTTAAAAGCAAGTACTTATTTTTACTCAAGTTAAAATGTTAATGTGGTAATTTTACTAGAGTGCATCTTTGTCTATCTGTACTTTTACTTGAGTACAGTGTTTAAGTACTTTCTCCACCACTGCTGAAGTGTAGCCAGAATGATTTAAATTAGGATGACCATTACAAACTTTATTGTAAATATAACATCAGTTCGGTGTTTAATTAGATGAATAAAATGCAACATAATGCTGCTCGGACTGTTGTCCTCTAATTGACACAGCAGGTCATAGTTTATAATGACCACAGCAAACGATACAAGACAAACAATAAACCAAAGAGAAACTCACTTATACAACATCCTGTAGCACTCTGATTAATAAATGCCTGCCAAAGTAGACTTACTGTATATATTGTGAAGGATTTTAATAAACAGTTCGTTAAAACTTTTTGTGGAAAATAAAACAAAATTGAACAACAAAAAAGCTATATTTTCAGATTATTTGTAATGATCACTGTCTAATTATCTTAAATCAACTAACAACTGAGAAGACTTATTGTATTGATCTTTTCTGTTACTGCAGCTTTTTTTTCAGCCTGTCAATTAGATAAGTAAAGCATTTTTCACAGTTTCTGGCTTTGATAAAATAAATAGCAGCTCATACAGCTTTGGGGGAAATAAAATAAGTTGAGCTCTCCTCCTTTGCAGCCTCTGAATATGTTTAGTGCTCGACATTCAGTCCTCAGGTGTTAAAGAAGTAAGATGCTCTGAGGTCAGTAGTGTCTGACTGTTTTACCGATCGCAAATCCCTGGTGTGATATGTGGGCGTGTGGATATGAAACACTGTCTCCTCCAGAAAATAAATATACTCAATGTTTCCTTAAGAGAAGTGTAGAAAAATACCAGTAGAATAAAATTAGCTACATTTACACCTACATATAAATTGCAAAGTGAGTCTGTTTTAGAATGAAATATTTAACTTTTTTTACTTTTCTTCTCAGTATAGCCTCAAGTAAAGCCAAGTGTTTAAAACCTAGGTATTCATACACACATGCACAGATTTGTTCATGTTTTGTGCGTTGTGTTTCTGACCTTCCGTCTTTTACTTTTCCTTCTCTCTTTGGTTTAGTGTATATATTTTTCTTTTGTGTTATAATAAGCATAAGAGTGTCGCTCCAATCACTGCCAAGTGTCCCAATCACTTCACATTTTTAAGCTAATGAAATCTGATGAAGAAAACACGTTGGAACATGCAAACATGCACTTCATCTTCTGTGTACACATGTTGCCACTTTGTGTTTTCACTCTTTAGTTTAAGATTTTTTTTCCCCCCTTTTCCATGGGTTTTTAAGCACTTTCAGAAAACACTTCAAGCTTAGAGTTAGACACCTTTTGGTCATCTCAGTATGTTTTCTGATTAGCCAAGGTATCATGAGAGGTTAAAGTCTGTCTGCTTCTGTTGCACCTTTAGCTCCATCTCCATCATCAAGTCTATCTCTATTCAGTTCATGTTTGTTCGGTTCTGCTCAGGTGTGTGTCTCCGTGTGTCTGTCCCTCACTCTGTGGGCGTGATTGTGGGCGGATCATCAGCCTGCGGTTTAAACCGTCGTAGTAGAAAAAAAAAAGTTGTGGTTTTCTCGTCAGGTAGTCAAACTTTTTTTTTATCTGCTTATTTCAGACTGCTCCATATAAGCTCAAGCTGTATGTGCTTGTCTCCTTGACCTTTCTCCAGACAGAGTTTGCTGGAGGAGTTTGCAAGTTCTTGACTTAGCCGATCCACGATCAGAAGCCTGCTGACGTTAAAATCGTTTGCGTGCAATACCCGGTTGTACTCGCTTGAAACCACTATCGAAGTTAATTAATAAGTTTATTACAGAGAAGTTGAACAAAGGAATTCACAGCTGTGGGTTCCTTGTGTCCCCCAGAATTTGCAGAGACAAAGAGTGGCAAATTACTACCTCCTTAGTTTACAATTCATTCATCTGATTGGTTAATCAACAAGGGGGAAGTTCTCTGGTCCCACATGGAGCTCTCTGATTGGTTCTGAAGCTTCCCTCGAACACGATCTGTCCAGTAGTCTGTTAGCCTGCTTTCCTTCCTCAGCAAATAAGGAACTCAACCCCTGGCCATGTGACTCCTTTGCTTGAACTAAAATTATTAATATTTATTTAGTAAGTTGGAGCAAAAAATACATATATTTAACATCCTGAGGTTTAATCATTTTGTAATGTAAGGTAACATTTATTTATTTAGCACTCTTCAGCAGCAAGGCGATACAAAGTGCTTTACATGATTTAAAAAATGATACAAACAAATAGAAAAATTAAATAAAAATAACACATTTTGTAAACACATTTATAAGAACATTTCATCTTTCACAAAGTATTTAAAAATGTCTAAATTGATCTTGTTTATTATGAAAATATATGATGATATGATATGATATGCGTCTGAAAGCGCAGTTGGAACCCAAAATGGAGACACATTTAGCCGAGGCTGAACCGAGGAGAACCCCAAACAGGCACGCCCATGGAGAGGGGCCTTATGGGTTGCCAAGTGAGCTAGTAACAACTTAATAAGGTGAAGTGGCCTTGCAGCTCAGTTGAGTGATGTAATGATGAGATCCACTCCACGTGACCTCCTGTTCACAGGATTTAAAAGTCTAAATGATAATTACAGAATTAAAGAACGATGATAACACACAGCAACTTTGAATTTAGTTGAATAATTTGGTTAACAACACGGAGCATCAATGCTGCTGGATTCCACTCCAAACTTTTTTTTTTTTTGGTTTCATAAAGCTTGCTTCATTTCTGAAATCTCACATTTATGCGAG
The DNA here is from genome assembly GCA_031762555.1 of Cynodonichthys magdalenae. Classification (NCBI taxonomy): domain Eukaryota; kingdom Metazoa; phylum Chordata; class Actinopteri; order Cyprinodontiformes; family Rivulidae; genus Cynodonichthys; species Cynodonichthys magdalenae. The sequence goes on along the minus strand of JARVJO010000165.1, from coordinate 18,327,340 downwards.
TTGTGGGATTTTGGCAAATTACTTTTACTCAAACTGGAGCATAGACTCTCTTTATCACCTATTATATCAAATAAAAGCTGAACATATCCAGTTTTTAATGGCTTCATTCACTGTCATATTCTTCCTTGGCACACCTTCACATATTTTCTATCATGTAGCCTTATTAAAAAAATACTAAAATTAATTACCAGATGGTGTCATGTGAAATCCCCATAAATTGTGTCAGAGGATTATAGTGGATTCATGTGGTTTTGCTATAGAATTTAGATGATTGTACTTATTTCCTAAAAATGGTGCACATACAGTATAGCATGTTTGTTCTCTGTCTCACAGTTCAGTTGATGTGTTGCAATGTTGTTATTTTTCTGTTATGATCTGTTTCTAATGTTTAGGCAGCAAGGGGAGATTTGTGTTGGTCTCTGGTTGCTTTTAACATTGAGAAAAATATATTATACATTTTCCCTACATAGCCACAATATTCATTTTGCCCTAGATTTTAGTTTATTATTCCTCAAACATGAGGAAGCAATGGATAAAAAAGCTAACATCATTTTTTATATGTACTTCTGACCATACATATTGATTTAAAGTAAAGATTTAAGGTTGTGTTTTACTGATGACCTCTGTCACTGTTATTTGTTCTTTTTATTTTTTTGTTTGCCTTGTGTTCTGTTGTTTGTTGCTTTTTTAATTTTTTTTAAGTTTCCCATTTGAATATTGTTACAACAAGCTTTTGGGCCCCATTATTTTGGATTTTGATGTGTGTATGAAACTGTTTGAACTATCTGAACCTTTAATATAAATGTCAGGTATCTGATTGCACGATATATCAGCATTGGTATCGGCCGATGATGGTCATTTTTGAGAATATCGTATCGGCCCGATGAGTAAAACTGGGCCAGTATTAACGTCCGATATGGATTTCCTTATTTTTAGCTTTGTGTTTCTGATTTGGGAGGGGAAATGGTTGGTTGAGTGGTATCTGTTTGATCATGATAGTGACAGTGATGCTGCGCAGCCAGGAATAACTGACATAGAGAGCCATGTCAGCAGTCTGTACTGTATTGAAATAAGACCCAAGTGTGTTTATGCGTATATGTATATAAATAATTTATGTGATTGTGTAATATCAGTAAATATCAGTTATCAGCCAAAACACCAATAATAATATTGAATATCAATATCGGCTGAAATTTTCATATTGGTGCATCCCTAGAATTTATGCATAAATTGTACAGTAAGTGGAAAATTTAGAAATTATTAACAGTGTTCATTTAGTTTTTCTTTGGTTTGATAATAAAATAACAGTAGAATGTTCAGAGAAGAAATATGTGTTTACAGCAATGCTTGCTCTCTGATTAGGTTAATCCTGTAAGGTTTAGCAATATTTTATAGCCTTTGTCGGATCACAGAGAATCACTTGACAGCAAGATTAGCATTTTCACTACATTACAACCTCTCCATCTCTGTCACTTTGTCTCCCCCACAGAGGGGAGTTTGTTTACCAAGAGTTGTTTACAGTTTAAGCGATGTCTCATCATGCGGGGGCGTCAGCCAGATGTTGAAATAACCTCAGTCCCAGCACTCAGTTTTCTTTTAACTACATCTCCCGAGGCAGAAAGTTAGTTGCAGCACATTCAGTTCTTTTTTTCACTAGTTTGATCAAAACAATTTTAAGTGTTAAAAGATGTGTCACTGAGATATTAACTGTGTCATCAAGTCAATGGAAAATGAAAATACATTTATTATAGTGACAAATGAACATCCCAGGAAGTTATTATGTAGAATTATGGGTTAATGTACTGTATGGACAATCATAAGAAAAGGCAGCTTTGTTATAACTAATTATTTTACCTTCTCTGATAGGAGAAGCAGAGTTATGAGAATAAGCCTAAAAATATATTTTCTTTAAATTATCTCCTTTTTCTTTTTTAAAGGTACTAAAGAACTGTTTTTAAACACTTTCAAAGTGTAAAAATTAAAAAAATGATTTGCTTTAAAAAATGCACGTTATAACCTCCATCTTCATCTTCTATTGCTTTTCATAGTCAGGTCACGGAGACAACAGGTCCAGACCTAGACCCAGATTACACAAGATACACAATCTCTTTAGCAAGTTCTTGGTCTGCCCCAGGGCCTCTTCCCTTTGGGACATGCCTGAAAGACCTCTAAAGGGAGGCATTCAGATGAAACTCCTCTCAGACGCACAAACCACCTCAACTGATGCGAAGGAGCAGCAGCTCTTCTCCGAGCTAACCTCGGAATGCAGAACTCTTTGCCCTATCTTTAATGCTAAACCTGACCGACATATGGAGGAAACTCATTTTGACCGCCTGTATCCTGGATCTTGTTTATTCCGTCATGAGCCATCTGTCATGATGCTAACCGTAAATCAAGAGCTTTGCCTTTCGACTCAACGCCAACCAACCAAAGCAACAGTCTCACTAGTGAGGATTAATCCCTGCCTGATCCATCCATTCATCTCTAGCTCCATCTTACCATTACTCGTGAACAAGATGCCCAGATACCAGAACTCCACTACCTAAAACACTTTTATAGTCCTCTAACTCGAAGTACTTGCATACACTAGACTCTGTCAGTCTTTAAAATCTTCCATAACTGAAGCTGACTCCACCTTAACCTCTATGGTAGTTTTAAAATTGTAGCAAACAAATTAATTTTATGTCCTGTGTACATCAACTGTATGTTGAGCATCCTTGTGGTGTGAAATGTTTAGGAAATTAAAAAGCTAAATGCATAAAAAACAGTCTTGTCTAAAAATATTTACATCAATGAATTATTATAGTCAAATTCACTAATTATGATGACGATACGTGTCAGAACTAGCTAAGTGTTCCATATTGCAACTGATGGCAGTCTGTCTTGTTGAAACCTCTGATAACTTCAATACCAAAACTTTTTTTTCTGTGTAAGAATATTGTGTCATCATACCAAGATCTAAAAAGGTCTTCAAGGTTTAAAGGGGGGGAATGTTGTGGATGCCTGCAAGTTTGGCAAAGAGTATAAAAAGATCAAGCGCAGACTGTCTGAAAGAAGAAGTTTCAAAGAATCGTTAACTTTCATCACACAGTCTGGATGTAACGCTTGCGAGTTTTGGTGTCAAACTGCCTGTATCTACAAGGAGAGTTCAGATTTATTATGAATGGCTGACATGCTTGTGAAAAGCTTCTACTTTTCAAAAATATTGGAGCTAAACAGCAGCGAATGAAAGACCTGGTCATTTAGAAGAAACACGATCTGGAGACAAAGAAGGAATTGTTTGAGAAGGAATGTGTTTAATGCAGCCCAAAAAGGGGTTTTGTTTTCTTTCATAAATGGATTTGCTGATTGTGATGCTCTTTGAGCAGGTCATTTTAGTACTGCTGCAAGAATGTGCCAAATGTTTTCTTGTAGTACAGTGTATGTAGAAAAAAAAAAAGCAAAGCAGCTACTGGTTATTTTTTACTGACTGTAAATACATACTCAGTTTCTTTTGCAGCTCAAGTAAGGGTAATAAAGAAAAAAGAATAACACTGAAGTTTGGGTGATTGATGGAACTTGTTTCATTTTCTGTTCTTCTGTGAGTGGCAGTCGTCAGCCTGTGACGGCTCTTTTGCTCTGTAGACTCTGTTGGGTTTTAAGGCTGTCAGCACTGGGGCTGACTGATTTGGGACTTAGTGCAAGGATAGAACTGCTGAGAAGTGTAAATATTGTAACAACATTTAAATTAACCTTATTTCGGCTCTGAAGTTGCAGAAAATAGTTGCATTTTAAGATATCCATTCGTGTTGGCCTTATTGTGATTGTTTCAGGATTTATCTGACCTAATAGACTTTTAATTGTATTTTGTTGTGCTTTTGCTTTGATTATTTTGATTGTTTTACATTTGGGCCTGAAAAAAGTAGACTTACCAGGTTTTGCTTTCAAAAATTGCTTTTGTGGGCAGATTTAATTTACAAACAGTCAAGCTTCTTTTTCTTTAAATATTTCATACATCTGTTTTTTTTACCTGGTTTTCCATGCAGGGTCACAAGAGATCTGGTGCCTAAATAATATTTGGTTTATTGTTCACACTTTTCCAAAAGATTCCTAGAGTTTTACACAGTATACAGTACATTGAAACACTGAATTCTGCAGGTATTAGTCACAGTTTAATTCTGTTCTTCATCTTTTGATGATGTCTTTGCATGTTGTACTCAGAAATAGACTTCCATCAGCAGTCCCTTGTATGAATCTGTCAGTTATTTTTGTGTGGAAACAACTTTCATTTGTCTAAATGCTCATTAAACCTCAGGTGAAACAACAGCTTGCCAGATAATTGGAGGACTGAATGGTATTCTCTGTTTTGTGTCTACAGGTGGATACTATTGTGACACTTGGTGGTCTGGCAGGCAGATTTGACCAGATCATGGCTTCAGTTGAGACCCTTTTCCACGCTTTATCCATGACACAACTGACCGTGGTAATAATTCAGGGGGAAAGCTTGGCGTATCTACTGAGACCCGTGAGTAAACTGTTCTTCCACATTAAACCCAAAGTTTTTCTCTGGAATTGAACAAACTTCGAAAGTACTTGCTCCTGTTCCTACCCACATAGCCAGGCAATTAGACTTCATTCTAGCCTTTATTTATTAGTGTTTGTTTGTTTGTTTGTCTTTCCCTATGGAAAAATGTAATTTTGTTCTACATAAATAGTGAAATCTAAACTTAAACCTTACAGTTGCGAGCTATGATAAGGTATACATTTAGAATCCTCATTAAAACCTTAATTTTTTTTTCTAAATGTAAGTTTCCAAAGAATTCATTTCTCATAAAAAATAAAATGGTCTTACTGCAGGTTTATCTTCCTTGCATAGAAACACTCCACACGTAGGCAGAATGTATTTTCTTCACACCAGGCTGGCATTGTGCTTTAACAACTCCCTAATCATCCGTCTTCCAGTCATTCTCCTCATTTTCTGTTCTTGTTCACAAATGGTTTTTCTTGCTCTGCTTCCACCTTGATTGGAGTGCTGAATACTTTTTTTTTTTTTTGGGTTAAGTAATCATGCCAAGAACACAAACACGCTCTCAGTCACATACACACTTCTACGCTCTTATGATGTCCCAATTTGCTGTTGTGAATGTGAGAGCAGGAAACGCTCTTGATGCTCCCAAGTTGTTTATTTTTTATTTTTTCTCCCAATGCCAGCCCCTTTCTCAGGGTTCTCCTCTGATTGAGTTTACAAGTAGACTGTGCATCCCCTCCATACCCCTCAGCCTTTACACTTTGTTGTTTTCCCTATCAAGAGAGGTTTTTCAAACAAACAACTGTCACCACCTACTGATGATGCCTTGAAACACTAAGAGGAAACTTCTCTTTCTTAAAAACTCTCTTGATACTTCTTGTCATTATTCAAAGGTCTGTTGTCATTTGCTGTTTCATACCTCAACACCTCCAATTAATCTTAATTCAGCAAGAAATTGGGCTCGTTTGTCAACAGAGCCACAACTCACCAGCGACTGATGATCACACGTTTTTACATGAAGGTGAGCTCAACCTTCGAAAGACCCAATTCTATTCAAGCAACATCTGTAATTGAGGTGTTTACAACTTTTGCCGACTAACCTCACAACTTGCATTTCAAATGATCACGTTTGTTTTTGTGCTTTGCTTCAGAAGTTAACAAGACAATCAATAGGAGTCAGAAGTTAATGGGACAAATAATAAATGTGAAGTTCACGTTCTACGCTCAAATTACCCCACACATAAAACAAAATATGTGATTTGGGAATGTGCACTGCAAGTTAGGCTAAGCTATAAATGTTACATTATATGGTATTTGTTAATATTTAACACTGGTCACTGTATAAATGAACAATAACAGTGTTTTCCCCCAGTGTAATATAGACCATATTTTACTTGCCTCTCCTCTAAGCGTCCCAACAAAACTGCCCGTCCTCCCAATCAAATACCCCTCCCCCATGTGTCGATGAAAGTTCTGTCCCAGACAGGGTGTGAAGATTGTGGCAGCAGAATAAGTAGCTTGGACCACTTATATCTGTGTGTCTGTTTTAAAGAAAAGCTTTTGAAGTGGCTCAAGTTGCACGTTCTTTTTTACCCCCTCTAAATATGGTGTCAACGTATAATTATGCCATCTCTAGGAAAAATGACAAAGTCATGATTTTTCTATATCTGGCTCTGAGCTTTGCATAATTCTCATATTATTTTATTAAATTATGTGTTGAAGCACTTGTGGGACTGTAAGCTTTTTTGTTTTGGGGTCCCTGTGCAACAAGAAGATGTTTTAATCAGTCTACATCCCAAGGTGGTGCTAAATTTACTTAATTTGAGTCTCAAAGAACGAGGAGACACAGAGTTCACCAGCTATGTTTGTTTATCTCTTGTGATCTGCCTTATTAAGTCTCAGACAAGTATTTATGCAAATGGTAACCTCAACTCAGAAGATATTTGAGAGAACCTGAGTCCCTGTGTTTTGGGAGAACACGATGCACAAAGCTGCATCAGCCCAATCCGAGCTATAAATCAGTCCAACACACAGACTCCAAACTGCAAGCTTGTTTGCTTCTGACCTTTTCAGGAGTGAAACTTGTCAGTGGAGCTGCTGATTTAAATGATAAAATGGGGTACCTGAGTTAGGTTAAGTCATGGAAACATCTGTGCTGGAACAGCTGAAACATAGATGAAGCAGCCCAACATAAAACATAAATATATATAGATAAGTTAAAGAATTAGAACAGTCGATTGTACTCAATCTATTTGTTTAATGGTTGTGTTTATCAAGTTCAAAACTGCTTGCAACTATTTTGACTTTCTGTGACAGAGCACAGTAGACTAAAATTCAAATTGACACAGTGAAAGTGGGCTAAAGCCTTGACGAGGACCGTAATATATTTTAATGAGCCTCAGTCTGCTTGTCGAGAAACTGTGGTTTTCATTTTGGGTTGAAAAGGTTTAAGAAGTCTTGCTCTGTATTTTGTATTCTCTTTATATTCCTGACTTTGCTTTAATGTATAAACAATAATTTATGTGATTCATGTTGTGTGCCAGCAGGGCAACCATAGACTGGGAGTGAACACAGGTCTGGAGGGGGACTGGTGCGGCCTCATTCCAGTAGGTGGACCCTGCCAAACAGTAACCACGGGACTGAAATGGAACCTAAGTGAGTCATTTTTTTGTTCACATTAGACTCCAGCTCTCTTTACTTCTACACTTTGTAGGCTCAATACACAGTAAGCCTCAGATATTTCAAAACTGAACAATCTTTTGCTCATGTTGTCACAGAAAATCCAAGACCAAGTACTGAATTTTCCATTTATAATTTGAATATTTCATTTAGCAAATACAATGCAAGGATTTACAAGCACTCGATCTGAATAACTTCTCTGTGTTGTGAAGATTTAAAAATAAAAATCATGCTCCAAAGAGCTTTCTTTGTTCTTGATCAATGGGTAAAGATCTATTGGAAGTTCATCTAAGGACTCCAGTGGTTTCACTCATCTCCAACCCATATGGCCAACTGTGTTCTTAATGAGTTGGCACTGACCAAACTGCCACCCACTGCAGGGAAACCCGGACCTACTGTCAGTGGGGTTGCATAATGCGCCTCCTCCTCAGCGGGTGCCCACTGTCAGAGGCCTGTATGATCATGTGTACATTTTTAGGAGTCTAAACGCTTGAGCGAGCACACGTCTGCTTGTTTGAACATGCCACTCTGCATGTTTGAATATGCATGTGTACATGCACTTCCAGTCTTCTTTACCAACTCGTGTGGGTGTTTGTGTGTTTTATTTAAACTACAATGTGTTGTACAGTGTATTTACTTGGCACACCTGTGAGATGGTCCTCTGAATGGTAATGAGAGGGACTTAATACATCTGAGTCTTATGCAGATTAGCCAGTGATAACAAGATGCATAATTAACCACATGCATATTTAGAGGGCTAGAAGTAATGATATCCCTTTGGGGTTTCAGAAAGGAACTAGAATATAAAACTAAAATTTGAATATTTTTTTACATATTTGACTGCCGTATGTACAGTACTGGTGTAGATATTGTAATTCCTTCTTCCTCTGGCTTGTGTGCTTGTTTTGCCTGTATAAATTTGTGTCTGCGCAGGAATTTAAATCCAGCTTGCTTGGGGGGAAGCCCAAGTCAGAGCAGTGGCATTCTCGAGTGACATAAAGACTCTTTAGAAGTTCATTGAAATGATGCCCCACACTTGGGTTCAAAGCTTTTCTATGATAAAAAATGTATGATATTTCTATAAGAAAGAGTTTTAAGCTGTCAGCCACTCCAGCCCTTCTTTGCCTTAAGGAGACTCTTTTTTTTGCATCCTGAGGTTGTTTTTTAACTCTTGCTTAAAAGAATACAATTCTGCAGTGATTCATGTACTTTTGATCTAGTTTGTAAATTTAAAACGAGTTGTCAGTTGTTCAGCAAACATTTTTTTTGGTATCACTCCAGGGGAACGAGCAGGATGAGCTGAAAGAGACTCGAGTCAAGTTAAGTCTATAATATGTTTTGGCTTTTATCAAAAATGGATGTTGTTGTGATATCAGATCTAAAACAGTACACGTGTTTACTCTGCCAGCTAAAGGGGGAAATATTTTAAACATCTAAAAAATACAGTGCTTGAAACTAATAGAGTTAACAAAGCAGTTGTGATTTTGCAGTTTTGTTTTGTACAATGTATGGCATAAAAAACAGATAGAAACATCTTTCAGCTGAATTCCCCTGTATGTCTATCTGAAGGAGGTACTACTAGCACCACCATCAGGTCAAATTTCTATAGCATCTTGCAAAGATTTGTAAATAAGCTCTAATATTTATTTTACAGTCAAATAATAAATATGAAATAAATAATGCAGAGGAGATGGGTAGGTGATATTGGTGAACCAGAGAGCTAACTGATTGTCAGCAAAGGAAAAAGTAACACAAGTGCAATTAAGTACACTAATTTAGCTCGTGTTGATTTCTCCTGATACGCTCCATCAATAAAGTATACCTAATTACAGTTCCATCACTCTGACCACTCTCACCTGACATTTTCTATCCCCTCTTGTGGAAATGCAATTACCAAAAAACATGCCGGGACCTTAATGGGTTGTCATAGGAAGAAGGGTTTTTAACTTACCATATGATTTAGTTTTGTGTTGTAGCCTTGTGGGAAATATAGTCTCATTTTTTGTGAACTCAACATTTATGTAGCCACTTTGTTTCTGTTGGTGTTTTTTTTTTAGAAGCTAAACAAGATAGCTATGAAAGTAGACTAAACAAAGAATTTATCATTGAAAATTGGGAATATGTACAATATCAAACTGAAGCCATATAACAATTATAATAAGGGCTGTCAAAGTTGACACAATAATAATGCCGTAATGTAGCGTTGATTTAACAGTTAAAATGAGTGTAAATGCAATTCGGTGTATAATTATGTTTATGAGCCACACCTGATTATGGTAATGCACCACAACTGTTTGATAAGCGGCATGCAAATCGGGAAGAAGTAATTACTTTATGCTTTTTAAAAAAACAAATTATGTTCTCAATACATTATATGTCTGCTATGTATCATTTAGGCCAAGGATTCACCTAATACAAATAGTGTCATTCTTGCCAGTATGAAAGAGGCAGTACTCTGCTTTGTGACAAGCAGTAACTGAAATGAAAGAATATTATGATCCCTGGCCAGCAGAATTAGCAACAGCATGTCTTTGTACCTGAAGCTTCTGTCTGTTTTTCTTGGGGGGGTCATCTGCAGTACTTTAGGTGAGTAAACTTTATAGCACCACAAGTTACAATCATGTCAACACAATCATTCTTTAAGCAAATAAAGAAACTGGAAGGTCCCATTGATATCACAAATCTCTGTAAAACTGTATTTGAAAGGGTGTACACAAGATTGACATGACACAACTGACATGAACATGTAGGAGGCTTCATGAATGTATATGACTGTTGTCATCAAGTGTAAATTATGACACGTTTAATGCAAAGTTGACATTGTTTAAAATGTCTTGGTTATGACAACTTGACATTAACTTGACATTATGTCAAACCAATGTCAAGTCATCATAAAAATGTTTTTGTCTTAATGTCAAGTTGTCATAACCAAGACATTTTAAACAATGTCAACTTTGCATTAAACGTGTAATAATTTACCAAATGACACTTAATGACAACAGTCGTATACATTCATAAAGCCTTCTTCATGTTCATAACAGGTGTCATGTTTATGAAAGTTTCATGTCAGTCTTATGTACACCCCTTCAAATTGTTACCCAAATCTGTTTTCCAAGGGAGGCCTGTTATTGAAGGCAACATATTGTACATGTTTAAGGTCTGTGGGGGAAACCGGGTACCTGGAGAAAACCCATGCGAGCATGAGGAGAACATGTAAACTCCACACAGAAAGAACCCCAGTCCGAACCGTGGATCAAACCCAATACCAGCATATTTTTATTTTGTGCTTAAAATGCCCATCCCTAGGTTGAAACACCCTAGGGACCAAATCAAGATATATGAAATCGCAATGAAATTCCTTAATCTTGAATGAACCCTATAAAGCTATATGTTTTTTATTTTTAAGTTATTAACAAATAGTTTTGTGCACTTAATTACCCTCATAATAATGCCGAATATAATCCATGAAGTAATATGCAAGTATGCAAATACTTCATCCCGACAACCAAAGTAGAAAAACTGCTAAATGTTTTGTCATTGCCAAGCAATGGATGTGGTAACGATGTTCCTGTCGACTCATTAGAGAAAAAAACTGTTAGGCTAAGTTATATAAACTTGTGTATGTGTGACGTATAAACATGAATTTTAAACATAGTTCACCAGAAATGACATTATTAAGGAGCATGGCCCAGAGCTAACAAATACATTTCTCAACCTATTTTAATAAATGCATGAAGGAAGGATATTTAGACCCATTCAACAGCACAACATCTTATGGATGCACACACATAGTGATAGCATCTACTGACAGTTTCCTGAGGGGAGTTTAGAAATGATGACTGAAAAATACTGTAGCGTACAAAAGGTGATAAGTAGCTCAGCTGTCACGGTATCTTCTAATGAGTGGGATGAGATGGTAGGAGTGTGAGAGGAGGAAAGGAACAGAATGATAATAAACTGGTTGGTTGTGAAAAATGGGAATGATGGTGTAAAATATTTATTACAGAATGAGTGATAGCCTTGATAAGACATACCAGATTCAACTCAGTCACAATCATTTCTGCAGCCACTGCACACAACATGCAATAATTACCGTAGTTACTACATCGTAAAATAGTTATTTTTACTATGCTGCAGTCAAATCATTATTTAGTAGCACATAGCCACCTTTGGTGTCATTACCGCAATGCAGACCTATCATTAGACTGCAGCCTCAACAAAGATTCTACTGAGCTACTTCATATCAGAGGCTTCCTATTCTGCCTCAGTAGTGTTAGAGATGGCTGCTCCGCCTTTGTCCAGCTTTTTTCAGAGTGAAGCAGGCTGTTGACAGTGAGAAGCCTCACATGAAAGACATTTAGAGTTCAGTCATTCTAATTTATTATTTCATTAAATATCTCTGCATAGTTCCATAGCTGACAGTTTGGAGTCAAACAAACAACAAGAAGTGGTTGGGACTGAATAAGCACATAAAATCATTCAGAGTTACAGAAAACTGGTCCTTCACTTGCTCTGATTATCATAGTCAGAGTGAATTGTACATTTTTATACAAAGATATTATATTTACCATGTTAAAGCCAAATCAAACTTACTCCAATTTGGACTCAACCCAATTTAAAATGCCTGCCACCACCAGCTAACCTTAGCTGAGCATTGTTGCCAGCATATCCTTTGAGAGCAACACATGGCATCTTTGCTTAATAGCTTAACATTAACTGTGGCATTCAACTTGGGTCTGTTAGCAAAATATATTGTAAACTACTAGACACTACTATTATGGCTATAACCCAGTCAGGTTTACAGACATTAGACTAAAATTCTCTATACATGTCACAAGATCTCACAGTATCGCATGAGGTCACACATGATGTCATTTACAAGGCTTGACCAAAACCGGTATAACTCTGTCTTCCTTATCTTAAATTTTTTTTGGTTTAAAGCTCAAACATAAAAGATAATAATATGCATTCCTTCAAGAAATGCTTTGTCTTTAATTGTTTATTTGTTTTAAGTGTAGTCAAGCACAAACAAATGAACTGTAAAACTTAGTTTACAATTTTCTCGGCATACAATTCACCTCTCAGTTGTTACACATTTATGTTTGAGCTGCAATAATATTGTATTTGTATAATAAATGTACTCCAGATGAATGCATATTACCTAATAAATCCACGCGTTGTGTAGATAAAGCAATTGAAGATGGCAGTTGCTTGGGCTTGTTAAAATTATATGGTGTGATAGTCCAATATTGCTCCATCAGCAGAAACTCTGCTTTTTTTTTAACATACAAAAGTGCAGGACTCAAAGTGGTCTCAGGTGAAACGTAAAAAGAATGTGGCAGTAAGAAAGACAAACAGGGTAGCAGCGACCGAGTCAGAAGAAATGTGAGGAGATTAATAAAAAAAAGATTTTTGGCAAAGCTGTGAGAGCAGGGTGCAGGAAAAAAAAAAGATTTTGACGGAATGACATATGAGAGGGAGAGAATGAGACCTGTCAGCCGCCTCATTCATTTGATGTTTCTGAATGCTAACACAGCAGGAAATGACAGATTATGGAAACTATTGGGAAGCATGTTGGGAGCTTTTAACAGAAGCTTACATTCATTCACACCGACACACACTCAACACATGGGCACATTCAATTTCAGCTGTAATGTAGTCAATTTAAACCAAGATATTGTGTCCTTTTTCTTTTTGTACAGGAAGTTCTACTTCCCTGATTTCCCCTCCTTCCTCTGAGCTTCTCTTCTTTTATTGTTCCAAATATTTGATATCAGATTACAGAAAATTCCTCAGGCGAGATGTTTTTTTGTGCTTGAATGGGATTGCACAGCTTTGCTCATTTTCTTCTTCCACTCTGTTTTATTATAGCAGATGCTTGTATATTTGCAATAAAAAGCTTCATTCTGACTATGTGTTTCTACTATGATAGTCCTTTTTTGTGTGTGGGTCCTGCTGTCAACATGAAAAGGTGGATGATAATGTTTTTGCCTGTGTCTGTGTGTGTTTATGCTTCTGTCTGTTAGCAAACTATCACCTGAACCACTGGACTGATTTTATCTAGTCTAGTAATTCTTTATTTAATTTCATTTAATTAAAAACAACAAATTTCATGCAACACAAACAATATCATTAAATGAAAAATGAAAAGGATCAGAAAGAAGAAAAATATCTTATAAATTATAGATTATAATTTAAATAAATAATCTAACTTTCAAGAAACATTCAGCGGATGTGTATCTGCAACTGATTAAAATTTAGAGTCAATCCAAATCAAGATGACTATCCCCGCCAAATGACATTAGAAAACACAAATAGTTATAATCCAGTCAGTGTTAAAGATATTGTACTAAAATTTGGTGTGGTTGTAGCTGAGAGTTATTCATAAAACATACTCCAAGTTCTATTCATCACACACAATGAATGCTTAAAATGTTGCCATTAACTGTTGGTGTCAACCCTGTTTGTTGCCAAAATATCTAATGAACCACTTCACGGATTCAGATAAACTTTTCAGAAGGGTCATTGAATCATTGAATGTACAATTGAACAACTTTTGAGGTCAATCCAATTGAAGTCACCTGTCAGAGCTAATCCATCTTATCTAACTCAAAAAAATGTATATACTGTATTTAAGTCAGTTTTACAGATAATGAACTCAAGTTTTGATGTGGAAGTATAGAAGTTTATTTTTCCAGTTTGACCGAACTGGCTTTAATTGTCATTTCTCAAGAAAAAATGAGCTTAGTCTAAGACTTGGGTATGAAAGCCGGCAGGTGGTATGCATTTCATCAAGGAAAGCTTGGTCTTTATAGTTATTCACCAAGTACTTTAAAGTCTTTAGACAAGCTTCTAAACTAACAGATGCAATAGGGATTTCTATACCCTGTGTTCTATTTGTGGACATGTCTAGAATACATTTTTAAAAGATCCCCTCAAGTTTGTATTTACAGGATAACTTTGACTGTAAGGAACCAATCCATACCCTGCCAAGGATCCAATATAGCTTCTTAAATCGTATCGGCAATATGTTTCGGGGTCTTCAGAGTCTATGAACACTAAAGTTTAAGAGAAGCCCCTAAATGTCCTTCTTTTAATAACCCGTAAAAAAAACTCGTAAAAGTTTTAAGACATTTATTTTTCCAAAAGTAGCCCTCTTGGCCTGATGTGTCTGTCCTTTTTCAAATGAGACAAATGAGACGATTACTTGTGGTCAAGGATGGCTTCTTTTCTATGCCTCCTCCCTTGCCCTGGTTTCACTGTGGCAGCAGTTTTCTTGTGGCCTGTGACATCTGTCTTGACACGCTTCGGGAATTCTGTTTCTGGCTTTGCCCCATCTGCTATGGTTAGGAGCTCTCTTCGGGCCATATCTAATAAGGTAAACATTGAGGTAGGAAAGTGAGGCAGTTGCCACTCTGCTGATTGCTTTCGAAACCATCTCTGTATCTAAATCGTGGTATTTTGTTTTATTATTATTATTGGATGCCAACAAAATTTTAAATTTGTTTTTTTTGTTTTTTTTCTTCGCCCTTTTCACTTCGTTCTAAAGTGTAGTCATGTACACATCACCAAAGGTCTCTCGTTTTTGTTGTTCACGCTGTCGTCATCCTAAATGTCAAGCACTTCATCTGTTTCCTCCTTGGAGAAAATACAGCAACCATCTGCGGAAGGTGTGCTGAATTAGCTTCCTGTGCTTTTTTTTCCCTGCTCAAATAAAATCCAGTTCTGAGGATTTATTGCGTTGATCTATAATGTAGATGCAACACATGAAATGTGCCAGAACCCTTGATGTACAAACATACGAAATTCAGGTCAAACTTCAAGATGTTTTTGATTTCATAAAGACATTTGGGTTTGCTTGGTCATACATGCACATAAAAGTGTTTAGCTCTCAGGGGAGGTTAATAGCGTAAAAAGTGTGAAAACTTTAAAAGGTACAACTTTGTGCATTTATCCACAGGCTTCGATCGCCGCCTTAATTGTATATGCAAAGGTAAGTGCAGTCCATTACCACTGGAGCCCAGGGTATTGGAGCAGATTAAAAAAATAACATGCAAGAGATAAAATTATGGAAGCACCTTAGTTTGATAGTGATTTTTATTTTGCATATAATTGGTAAAGACTATCAACACCATTTATCTGTAATCAAAGATAATGAAAGGGTTTTATTTGTAATCATAGCAATCTTATTTCGTACAAGCTTTTTGAACAACTTCACTTTCAGCATGCCAGTCCAAATAGTTGTAATGTGCATTGCTTTGTGTTTTTAAGAAGTGGTGTCTAACATGACTGGATGAGAGGTGATAGGTTCAATTTATTTCCAACTTTATGTCTGATCTTTTACCTTTTTTGTTACTTTGCTGCATATTTAGAAGTGTCTGACTCACATTCTGTTAAACTTGTCATTTTTCTGCATATTGAGATCATTTTTGACCATGCAGGGAGGAGAATCCCATAATGCTGGACATATTTGCATATTTAAATGAAGGCAGTACAGGTGAGGAGTTTGACTCAGTTTCACATTCATTGGGACGTAAGATGGAAAGGTGCACAGAAACAATTATGCACACGGTTTGATAAATCTGACTATTTTGTATTTATTCACTTTTCATATTTGGTCAACATGTCATCTTTCAGTATAAAAGCTGTGCGCTGTTTGACACAAGGCCCCCGAATCTTACAGCAGACAAACAGAAAACCAGTTGGCAGTGAAACTGTTTTCCTTGCTGTGATAGTTGATTTTTTAAAACTGTTCTAATCATAATAAAATATTTTGGTGAAATGAATTGTTATACTAAGTTCTGCAATATCTATTTGTAGAGGTTTTAATATTTGGAGCATTAGGCTCAGACCAAAGCTACTTCTATATCCTTTACTGCGGTGCTGATAAACAGAGTGCATTCAGAATTCTTTACACTTATTATATCAGAGTTTTATGCACATATTTACATTTTTATATTTATGTCATACCTGTAAACACCAAGGCAGAGCTACTTCTTGCTGGACTAGAACCAAGTCCTGATTGTATCTCCCAAAGTGATACTTAAATATTTGCACGACTTATTACCATAAAGTGGCCCTGGTCTGCACTTTTCTTGTTCCGTTGCTGCAGTGCATTCTTTTGACCTTGCTCTCCCCCACAGAAAATGACTGGCATTGCAAATAAGCACTGTAACATTAATCTGACACGGCGGGGTGTCATTGAATCTCCATAACCATGATAGTGGGAGAGGAGTTACCCACTGGAAACCACTGACATGCTTAGTTCTTGCACAGCAACCTTGAGATCACACTGTTCTTTTGTGTGTGTGTGTGTGTGTGCATGCAAACATTAATTCCTACAGTTATGTGGTGAATGGGGGTCATTTAGCACTCTCTCTAGCTTTGTGGATTTATTTACAGTGATTATAATGTTCAGCAGTGTTTGAGAGTTGGAGACTTATTTGGCTTGATAAGCCGTACACGTACTCATATTGCAAACTTAAGTCATTTGGTGTCATATTTAGGATAATAATCTGTTTTATTTTCTGCTTTTTTCATGCAGTTATCATGAGAAACAGCCTTTGCAAACCAATGAACTCATCTGTGACCCACAGCTTCACATTGCAGCACTCTTTTGAGCTTGTATATACTGTATATACATTTTGCAGAAGCAAATAATAAATATAAACAAGTAATATTTAATTCATACCAAGATGAGGATAGAATACATACTTAACCTTTGTGAAAAATGTATTATTCTTCTAATTCTAATTAGCAAATTTAACTGGATAATTAACAATGTACTGCATTTTTTGTGACTACCCTTTGCCTTTAAATTAGCATAATATAATATGTACAAAAGGTCAAGAGTTCTGTAAGAGTATAGTGAGATGCATGATAAAAACGAAAGAACTGGGGTGATGAAGATTCTCATCAGCTGCTCAACATAAAACATCCCTGTTGATGTGGAGAATACCAAGCTGAGTTTTGATTTCTATAAAAGACAGGTATGAGTGGTTTATGGAGAGACGTTCAAACAAGCTATACTAGGCCACAGTGCTTTATAAAATAAATACATGGTTACATTCTGTTCAAAATATTTAAAGACTTGCACAAGAATGTTTTGTGGAGGGTGTTGTGGAGTTAATTAAGTTTTTATTTCAGAGCTCAAAATCTGGCTTTATTTTTAATGTCCTCCTATTACCATTGCTTTCTGGGACACTGCTTTTGTAGAATTGTTTAGTGTATTTTTCATGAATGACATAAAGGCTATTTGGAGAGATAAACCTTTACTTGGTAGTCATTAAAATGATTAAAGCTTCATGCATTCATTTATGAATGCACTTTAGCCAAACAGACCCATCTCCTATGAACAAAATTGAACAGTCGGACACATTAAATCAGTTGGCTCTTGTTTTAGCTAATTTCTTTTAGCGGATCTATTTTCTGTTGCTTTTATAGTGTTTATAGTTTATGTACAATGTTACGGCTGTGTTTTGAAGTTGTGGCACTCTACATCTTGACACATTTTGAACAACTATCTAATATGAACATCATATACTGTATACAGTGTCGTAGTTATTATTCAAATAAATCAGATGGAAAAGGTTTGCGTTTTATGACTAAAGGTGTTAAAAAAACCTGTACTTTAATATCTCCCTGGCAGTTTTGTGATGCAGTATTAAACTGATAAAACAATTGGAGTTGACATGCCTCAGGATTTGTGGGATCTCGTCAGTTCGTCTGTTTACTTCCGCTTATCCAGGTTTGGGTCGCAGGGGCAACAACGTAAGCACAGACACCCAGACTTCCCTCTCCCCGGCCACTTGGGCCAACTCATCTGGAGGAATCCCAAGGCGTTCCCAGGCCAGCCGAGAAACATAGTCCCTCCAGCGTGTCCTGGGTCTTCCTCTGGGTCTCCTCCCAGTGGGACGTG
>JARVJO010000165.1:18283286-18305257 GCA_031762555.1 Cynodonichthys magdalenae | reverse complement strand
ACAACATTTGAAAGAAATGGTAATATTGTTTATCTGGAATCAATTTTAGATCTTTGAGTCCATCTCATGAAAAATGGTAGCAAAAACAAAAGTGTTGCGTTTATATTTTTGTTGAGTGTAATGTAGGGAAATCAATCTATGGAGACTAATCAGTGCTTTAAATCAAATGCATACACTGATTGGACACACATCAGAGGCAGTGGGGGTTCAGTGTCATGCCCAGGGACACTTTGACATGTGAAAGAATAGCGAGGAATTGAACCGCCAACTCTTGCATTAGAGAAACGACTCCCCTAACCCCTCTGCCACAGCCGCCCCGAATGAAGACGCATAACTTTATTTGTGGACAGTATGTAATGTTATGTACATATGGTTCTGTTACCATCAGAGTGGGTTTTACAGTTTTTCTTCATTCAAGTAAGGTTGCATGTCTGCTGCAGTAAAAAAGTCTACAATGTTTGCAATGCTCTGGTTTGAATGCTACAGGCAGCTTATTTAGCTCTGTGGTTTGTTTTCTTGTCTTTGTGCCAGTTGCTTTTACGTCTGGGTGATGTCGTTTCGAGTGAGTAATTAGGTTTGATATGGAACCAACTACTTACCCTATTGCTGTTTACGCAATGCCGATATAAATTTTGAACCACTTTTTTTTTCTGCCATCACTGTTGTTGACTAAGAAAGCAGAATATTTTCAAACAGCAGATTATAAAGTTGGTATGTCCCTTTGATCTGCATTTGTTCTCTGTTTGTTTGTTGTGGTCTCGCTTTATGTGCTAACGTTAAAAAGTTGCATGGCAGAATGTAGACTTCAACACTTTAGCTCCACACAAACATTCTGCATATGTACAGGTTTAAAAACAATGCTGTTCAGTGCATGTGTGCCAAACCAAAACCCCTGCACCGAGTGTACCGTTACACCCCTAGAATCTACGTAATCTAACAAAGACTACCGTAGAGACCCTACCAAGATTTACAGGAACTAGCAGCTGCAAAGACACACTTAGGCTCATAAACTAGTGACACATAAGATGCCCAAATCCAACAGACAGGTGCTGAGTTTGATATAAAACAAACACAGATGGATTTTATGAGCAAAGTCTCTCAGAGAGCCAAAGCAATTGAAAATTCGAAATTAAAAGTAAACTTTGGGCAAGATCAGCAAACTTGCCCTTGCTGTTAATGAGAGCATGCTGTTTATGAAATGTTCGCCTTCAAAAACACATTAGAATGCTAATGAGACAGTGTGTTAATAGGGACTTTATTACATGTTCCATATTTTTAGTTGCACTCTGAACAGCAGGAATCACTGAACCCACAGATATGCATTATTTTGACAATTTAGACATGTGGAATCTGTTCTGTACAGCCTAATTAGTATAATTAATACTCAGTGGAAAGGATAAGGTTGCGTTTGCTATAACTAGAACTGATAATGTCTTCTGCTCTTCACAGGCACTTTGGTTGAATGAGTGTTGGAGTACATTTTTTATATATTTTCTCTGTTTCCCATCAAAACTCACCAAAATCATTCAGTGTCTTTATTAAAACTACAGCGCAGCTATTTGAATTTTAAGTAAAATGTTTAAAATAGAAGCAGGAAAACAGTTTGATGTGTATTCAGAAGCTATAAATCTAAATGTGTTTGAGACTGATTTTAGCTACGCTTATTAGGCTTGAAGAACTGAGTGCAGCCTGATGTTTCAGTATTCAAGAGCCATTCCAAATACTGAAAAGGACCATTTTCAAACCAGGGCAAAGGAGCGTACTTTATCTCGTCCTCGAACACATAGATATGTCGGACAAAGTTGGTTCAGTCATGGAGGTCTTATTCTGTGTCCCTGCCAGAGGCAGACGTCTCCGCTGCAGCAACTCTCCTTTTCCTTCTGTTTCCCAGGATGCAAACATGCACCCTGACCTTCTGCTTTTCTTTTATCTCCTCCTTTCTGCCGTGTTTTTCTCCTCGTACACACGCCTGGTGGTTTTGTGTCTTTTCTTTCAGAGATTCAGTCTCAAGGTGTTAATCTGTTCTCCCTGCATCTATCTGCTGTACATTTTCTTTCACCTCTTCCACACAGGAACTCTTTGCTCTCTTCCTCCTCTTCAGATTTCTACAGAATATTGCCCCCACTCTGCCCTTGTATCCCCTATCCCACCTCCTCTTCTCTGTCTTCCCTATCATTTCCTCCCTTTCGCCATCCCTCACGCTCGCCAAGGTCCTAAAGGAGGGAAATGAAAAGTGCATGTATTCTGCAGCAGCAGAGTGTGGCAGCAGGAGGGAAAACTGCTGTTTTATGGTTTTATTTATGGATCTGTAGATTTCTGACACTGTGCACATCAAACGCAGGGGCAGCGAGGGGGAAATGAAGAGCACCCTGATGTGAACTGCTGCTAGTACCCCCCAATGGAACTGCAGCCTAGCAAGATGAGCCACATACACAGCTAGTACAAGTATGTAGACAGAACCACAAAAAGTTGGAATGTTATGTAAATAAAAACAAAATGCAATTATTTGCAAATCTCACAAATGTTGAAAATTAAGTAATTGTGGCAAAACACACAGACTAAAATGACGTCAGATAAACAATGATTTCTATATCGCAATGACAGTTTATGAACTTCTTCCGCTGTGTTCACAAGCTCGCCTCTCAAAGGCTCGTCAGCGCACTCCCAGCTGAGACGAGTTTTTCTTATCAAAAGGTCGACTTAAGCCAGAACAAGGTTTGTCACCTCTCCCTTTTAAAACCCGGCGGCATTTAATGGAAGCGGCTATCGTGGCACAGCAGATGGTGCTAACACCGCTGCCGCTCATCTCGGCTCGTGTCTGGGCCAATAAATGGCTTTAAATATAAGGAGAATGTCAGGTGGATAACAATATGAGACGGCTGCTTTGAAATCCCAGACTGATAGATTTTGATAAACAGACTTTAATTTGTTAAGAAATAGATCACTGAATTTTGTTTTAGTTAGTACTATTCAAAACTTAATGTTTATTCTGCTTGTAAATTTCATACAGCTTATGTGAAATGCTGTTTATTAGATATGTTAAAAAATGGCAGTTGTTTAAACTCAGTTTATCACTTATCCCTGCCTTGCACAAAAACAGTCCTATAGAGTTTAATCAGATTTATCTGTGTATAAGATCTGTTCCCAGTTTGGAGCGCAGCTTATTAAAACAACACATTCACCTCAGTTTTTTTTGTAATTTTGACAGCTTAATATTGAACAAACACAATTTATAGAAAATGGTTTTCTCTCCATTGTGGAGCATAATGAATGTTGATAGCAGCATTCAGAAGGACAGCAGGGATCCACCACCAGACCGAATGAGTTTTGTCTCTACATGACAAGCCATAGAAAAAAGGAGACACATGCCTTGGTTAACACGTTCAGATATAATGGAAAAGAAAATGGTTTGTTTATGTTTGTGGTTAGCTCTGTTTTTTTTAAGAACTTTTCATTGTTTATATATTTATTGCTGGAAAGTAGAACACATCAGGTTCAGACATTTTGAGCATCGGAGGAACAAAGACATTTAGTGACGTGCAGATTACAAAAAAACTAATTTGAATAATTTAATCAATTCAACTTTTTAGTCCTAAATCAATCTATGGTTAGGCCCAGTTTCCTAGATTTATTGATGGATGTTTTTCTTTTTGTTTCTTACATTTTCCTATGAGAAGCTGACATGGAGATCTCACAATAAACACTTAAATATTGCAAAAACTATGATTGTTGTAGAAAGTAAAAAAGTTCCTAAATGCTTTGTATATATTATGTATATAATTCAGTGATTCTACCACATTTAACATATTGTGTTGAAGTTTGGGGGAAAGCATGTAAAGCAATTACAAAATCTTGTTTTTATTTTACAAAACAGAGCCAGGGTTCCCGCAGATCCTTAAAAAGTCTTAAAAGGCATTGAATTCCTCAATCCAAAAATAAGGCCTTAATTAGCCATAAGATATGTTAAATCAATTTTTCAGAGGTCTTAAAACTGTTAATGTTAATTATAAGTAGGATGATTATAATTCTGCTCAAATATTAAAAGAATTGGTAACTTTTCACAGCTCGTTGTTTTGTGTTAAAATAAACATTTGGGTAAAATTGCCGCCATTTTTTCCATTTGTGTTTATTGTGAAGTTGATCTTAAATTTCATTTCAAGTGGCATTAAAGATGTCTTAAAAAGTCTTAAATTGAACTTTTCTTAATCTGTAGGAACCCTGTATTAGTAGAAAAGAGTATGGTCAACCAACACATATTATTTTGTCAGTTTAAGTTTTGTTTGGTTGATAATATCTTGCATGTTATTTATAAGGCTCATAAAAATATATTAACTTTAAATATTAAACTAAAATTGAAATGTGAAAAACAGTAGGGTTAGCGATCTTTAAAAAAAGCTAAATTTTGCATTAGTTTGAAGGAACGATGTATTTCAATTCAAGGAATACATTTATGGAATAATCTTGGTATTATTTTTAAATTTTTCAGATCATTTTATATTTTTAAAAACGTGATAAAATCAACATAAACTGTTGTCCTAAAAGGACCTGAAGCTGTTTTTGGTTTTAGTTGAAAGTTTGAGTTTGTAAAATTAGTAATATTATTATTATTGCTTGAATTTATTTTTGGATAAAATGTAGCAGATGTAATAATTTGTCTCCTCTGCTTCCTTTCACTTTGTTTATGACTTGTGCTTTCTTTGTTGTTTTTATACATAGATTGTTCTTTTGTTTGTTTTGATGAATAAATATATAAAGAATATCTAAAATCAAATGATACAAGAACCAAAAGGCAGTGCTGACAGGTGAACATGTTTCATGCTTCCCTTCTTGTTTACTTCTTCTCCACAAACTGAATCTTCACCAGCTAACACTGACCCAGATCTAACCTATTCATTGACCTTTTCACTTATTAATGCACATGCTCAAAGTCAGTATTTTATTATCCATTGTGATCTAGATCAGTTGTTTTCACTTGTTTTCACTTCCAACTCAGAAAATAACAGTTGCAGAAACTTGTGACCCCAAATAAACTGGTTTACATATGCAAACTTTGCTAATAACCTAGTTAAATAATAATAAAACAATATATACAAAGCTAATAATTATAATGCTACTTTTATTAATTTATTATTGTTTATCTTGTTGTTGTTTTGCAATAATTATGGTTAAAATATTCCATTAGCACATTATTTGACTATAAATTGATGTATGGAAATCAAATGGAGATTCTCACTTGAGATTTCATGACTCAAACAGGGGTCCCGACCCCAGCTTTGGGAGCCACTGGTTTAGATACAATTCGGTTTCAATTCAGTTTATTTATATAGGGCCAAGTCACAACTTATGTCGTCTCAGGGCATTTTGTACACAAAACAAGAAAAATATAAAGAAGCCAGCAGATTGTGTTGAATCACTTCATCACAGTCTCCCATCCTGAAGCAGCACAGTGGCGACAGTGGAAAGGAAAAACTCCCTTTTAACAGGAAGAAACCTCCACCAGAACCAGAGTCGGGACAGGCGACCATCTGCCTCAACCGGTTGGGTTTGGAAGGATAAGAAAGAGACACAAACCAACACAGAAGAACTGGTCCAGGTGTATTTTCTTCTGGAAGAGAGACAAATAAAACACGTTATTGATAGAAATAATTACAACAAACATGTAGAGGAGAGAGACTAAAGCCAGCAGCAGAGTGAGGAAATGTGGTCAGTTTGTCCTCCAGCAGTCTAAGCCTATAGCAGCAGAAATGAGGAATAACTCAGGAAACCTAAGCCTAACTAGGATTTATCCAAAAGGAAAGTCAGGTTCATGTATTTGTCCTGTTTGTTTAAATACACTTAGTCTAAACTTTGTTCATATCTACCTACTATGTTTCAACTGTGCTCTGCAGTCAAACTAATTACTGTCTCCAAACTACTTTACTGTTTGTTTGTTTGTATAATATGTAGCCTAGGTGATAAAATAGTTGCTGCAACTTGTTTCTGATGTTCAAGTGTCTGGAAAAGCTTTGGCCAGCACCTTTCCCATGTCCTCCAAGAGCCTCTTTACAGACCACTATGAAGAGGCAAAAATAGAGCAGCAACAGTCCTCACTATCTTTCAGAAATGGCCCCAACCAGCCATAATTCCTCTGTCTACCTGCCCACTGCAGCGTGAGTGTCTGCAAATCTCTCCTCTCCTCAGCACCCCCTCTCTCCCCCTCCTCTCCTGCCTCTCTCCTGGGTAATTTGTTGTGTAAATACGGTGCTACTTACAGCTGACGGGCCCTTTCGGCTGTGGCGCTGGAAATGCAATTAGGGGCAGCAAACATCTCCTTTGTTATCACTGGAGGGTGCGACGCTCTTTGCGGTCCCCTCTGGAACGGGGAGGGGGGCCCGTTATTGATCGCTATCAGCTTTGAGGAGGGGATTACTAATGAAGCTATCTGAAAGCCTTTTGTGATCTGTAAAGTTAGCACGCACACGCGTGTGTGGATTGGTAAATGGATGTGGTCACAGACAACAATTGTGTGTGTTAGTAAAAGCAGGTATCACATTTGCCATCCTGTTGAGAGGAACTCCTACTGTTGAGCTCCGCTGCCCCTGGTGGTAGCTTGTATCATTACACCTGGCATCAGCATTTATCCCTATAAAACATCCTGGGTTTGACATGTTGTCTTCTCTCTAGTTTTATGATGGCTCCGTAACAACACGGGGTTTTTTTAGTCTGCAGAAGGACACAAATATATATAATAAAGGCTGAGCATTCATCGATGTTATGCATATCGCCTTTATGCCTTTCATTCCAGTGTTTTAGACTAAAATCGTGCTGTTAAGAAATGATAGATATAGCCATGAGGAAATTAATGGGAAAATATTACTTACTGATTTTTAATACACTACACATTTCTATTTTTAAGGTGAATGTCTATGTTTTATAAACTATTGTGTGACTATTTTTGTGATAATGATTTTAGGTAAGATACATGCCTTGTTACACACAACACATAAAACACTGTTTTGAGAACATTAGGTCAGAATTATGTTTAAGGGTTTGACTTCAGTCGGAGGGCTGCCCACAATGCAATGCAAAAAAGGCGGAGTCAAACCCGGAAGAGAAAATGGTATAAATTGTTTGACATGTGGTGTGTTCGAGGCTGATGGATGAAGGTTTGCAGAATAAACTCAGTCTCTCAGTCCAGCGCTGGTTGTATGATTTTATCTCTTATAATCCTGCCAATTCAATTATATTGTTGTTGTGAATTGCATTCTCTTCGAGTTTAAGCACGTAGCCACGAAATTAACACGAGTTTTTTACAGCCACTTTAATTAAACTTTTTAAAAAATGCAATATTTTACACATGATCTGTTAGTACTTAAAGTATGTGTCATGAAGGACTGTTAGCTACTTCTACACCAAACTAGCACAGTATCTGTAAAATCAATTAGGTTCTAACCATTTTTGTGTTAGCTAGGATCACATTGCTGTGGTGGCCATTTTGAATCAGATTGACTTCACAAGTTTATCAGTTGTAGATGTGCATTCAGTAATTTGTTCCTGAATGTTTCATTAAAATCCATCCAGTGATTCATGATATATTTTGCTAACAGACTGTCAGTGTACAAACATGCACATAGACAAGGGCAAAAATATTATCAATAGATACTTTTGGCAGCATGTGATTAAAATGTCTAACAAGAAGGATGTTCTACTTTTAGTAGAAAATTTTCTTTTTCTTTTAAGCCTATAATGTTCATAAAAAGAGGTTGAAAGACAAATGGCTTTAAGCGGCTGTACGTTTCACTTCTGACCCTCTCAAAGAGACCTGCAAAGTGCACCTGTTTGCTCACACATAACTCTGTATTTTTACGGCTTTTAGACAACCGCATGCTGGTTAAAAACATGGTGGAGGGCCATTATCCTGCCAGGAGAGAACTTTGCACTGGCACCTGGGCACAGTCTGACGTTACTCTTATACACCCGTGGCATAGTGATTGTGGCTCTGTGCTCACAGTTATTAAGTAACCCAACTTCACAAAAGGATTATTATCCTCCCCATTCTGAGTCAAGCTGTTCTAATACCTTTCCTTGTTTGGGAGTCTTTGAAGCAGAATGGGATTTTTCTTTGTCCCCGTTTGATGTGCGTGTAGGCGCCTGTGGACGAATGATTTGCTTTGTTTCCTCCTGTCTTTGTTCTTTTGTGTTTATTTTCGTGTTGTTTTGTGATATTATTTCAAAACACTTCTTTTTTTTTTTGCATGTTTAGATTTTTTTGTATTTTTTAAAAAAATGCATCTTCAAAAACCCCTTTGAAAGATGGTAAAGTGTTAGGTTTTAGTGTGCAACATTATGTTATCCTGAAACTAATTAGTCTTTCCTCTTAATAGGAGATTTATCCTATTAGGAGGAAAGTACGTACTGTAGAACTGCATTTCATTTTTAAGATCTAAATGAATTTGAATGCTACCAAATTGTACCAAAAAAATGTCTTCCGTCTTAAATTTCTACAGCTGGAGAAAGAGTCTCTTTAAACAGTTTCAGATCTGGAGATTAACCTAAAAAAATGTTTTGAAATCTATACCACTAAAAAACAATAGTTGCTTTATGGAAACTTCTTGTCATCCTTCGGTAGAAGGCAACCTATGACCTGCTATGGTCAAAGGTTTTCTGTTGCTAATGTTCCAATGTGGGCGCAACTCCTACATTGGTTTTTACAGCATCTGGTATTTCCCAGGTGGTCTCCCATCCAAGTACTAACCAGGCTCGACCCTGCTTAGCTTCCAAAATCAGAAAAAATCTGGCCTGGTGTTATGGCTTCATCATGAAACATTATAATAATAAGGCGCTAGCATACCTTCATGGAATGCATACCACCCATCGCCTTTCATTTCAGAGCTTTAGGCTTCAAACTACTTATTTTAAAAAAGGATACAGTTGTGACCTTGGTCAATCGTTAAACATCATCTTACATGCAGTCTCAATGAACATGACGTCACAACGATTATATCTGAATGACAGGTAGAAACCAAACATTTACAGTAGCCAGAACTCTTGTGCAGAAACACTCTGACTTGCTTTGTAAAGTCACACATAAGATTCTATCAGCAGTGAAATGAGAATCTCTTGAAGTATCTTCACACAACCGACACCTAATGACTCGATAAGTATCGTGAAGTATGCAAACGTTATCTTCACTGATGTAAAGTGGGTCAGAGATTACAGACTGGTACTTCGGTGTCATTGGTCAAGGAGGCTTCTTGAAGACTAAAGCAGAACTTATTATGAGGCGAAGATGATTGACAAGTAGAGCAACAGAACCTCCACCCGACCGGACCACTTTGTTCCTGCTGTGGTTTGTTGGACACAGAGCTTTAATCCTCTGCCTGCTGATGCCAAGCAGCCAGACCCCATAATTGCATCAAGATGACTTTAAGAAAAAGTTCATTTGAGATAAATTGCTTTGGCGACGATGAGGGGAAATAACATTGATTTATGTTGAAACATAAATCTGATTCCAGGTACTTCGAATCAGAACAAAAGTGAGAGAGAAGCTATGCATATCGCTCATCATCGTTTATGCTAAAGTGTTAAACGAAGATCTTTTTATGATGAGAAGGGAGGGTGGCATAGCTGTTTGGTCCAACCTTGTAAATTATATTCAAGACTTGTTGGTGTTCAATATCTGTAAATCTGTGTCAGCCATTTTTGTGCTAAGGTCGATTAGCCGTGGTGGTCAGTTATACAGCCAGGAATTACTTTCTCAAATCTCCATTGGAAGCCGTCCAGTGGTCCAAGAGATTTTTGCTAACAGTCAGTCTATGTTCTCCAATGTGTTGTGGATGACGCTCATCTACCACACCAAATATTATCTCAACATCTGTAGAACTGTCTTAAAAGTTATAGCTATTTATGTTTTTGATGGCAGCCATCTTGAATTAGATTAACCCAAAGGTTAACCAGTTTTAGATGAGCTTAACATGAGAAGACAAACACACACACACGGGCACAAAACATTTCCATCCTTTCTCCTGTAAGTGCAGGCGATAACTATATTAGCACAAACACTTTGAAAGAAGACATTGATGAAGTGTACAGTCACGCACTAATGCAATATTTAATTTTCAAGTGATGCTAATAACACAGAGAGATAAACTTGAAGAAATCCTTCTGTAAATGCTCCAGGTGAGTTTGCCCTTTTCATATTAGACACGATCCAGCAGCTCCATTCTTATAGAGCCTGTCTGCTCAGCTTGTTCAGAGCTAATGCAGCAGAAATAAATGTAACTAACTGAAAAAAGGTGATGCACGGTTACATATTTATCCTGTTTGCACCTTTTGACACACAATTTATTTGCTCTTCTGAGACCAATTATTGGGCATGATACCACTCATCTATTCATAGATTGTATTTGTATAGCAAAAACACTAGAAATTTATTTAGACAATTTATTTTGGCGCTGAAGCCTTGAGAATTTAAAGACCTCTGCTCTGATCTTCTGGCGTTTAAGAGAAATAAAAAGGAATGACCATATACAGACTCAAATGTGATCAGTAGCATCTTAAAATTAAGACTTAATCATGCATTGAGTCAAATAAACAAGTCATAATTATGACCGTTTTCTAAAGCTAAGTTCCTCACAGTGAGCGTAATGCTCCAACAGATGGCAGAATTAGTCTAAAGAGTGCAAACTGGTATTAATCAGTTTCTAACTTGAACCACTTGAGGTCAGTGTTGCAACTTTGTCTTTTCTGTTTCAGACTTCAACTCTCCAAAGGGCTGTACTGAGCTTTTTAAGAATACAATATTTTTTGTATACTACTACCTTTTTATGTTCCACTCATATGAGTGAACTCAAAGTATCTACTATGGAATAATGAAAGTTGTCTGCATATGTGCCGGTTATAAGCCTTTGAAAAAGCAAACTATTTCTTTTCTAAAACACTAGTTTACATTTCTTACTTCATTTTTTTTAAGCTTTATCTTCTTTCTTGTTAGCTTTTATTAAAAATGATTTGTCGAGACTCTATTAACTTGAAAGCAGAAAGGTTCTCAGGCTTTGCACAAAAGACTTGTGATTTTCGGTGGCAGTTCTGGGACATCAGCTGCCCCACATCAAATCTTCTCGAAGCTATAAATGGACAGTGACAAAGTCTATGGATTACTTTAACCATGTATCTGGTGTGTTTCTCTGTGTCCAGACAACCAGATCCTGCAGTTTGGGAAGATCGTGAGCACCTCCAACACCTACGAGCCCGTTGCTCCTGGAAACCCCAGGAAAACCGTAACCGTGAGCACAGACCAGCCGCTGCTTTGGAGCATGGGCATCAGGAAAAGTGGGGAATAACAAGTGAAAGCTCCTTTCTACATGGCTGAAATGCTTTGAGTATTATAAGTGTTTCTAAAGCCAAAAATGGCTACTCTTGCCTTCTGCCTCATCTAAAAATCCATATTCATGCTCAACTTTAAGCAGATTTTAAACCACAGTGATATACAAAAAGTGCCTAATTTTATTTTGGTATTTATGTATCATAGGTTTTTTACAAGCACTTTGATGGTGATGTTTGCAATAAAAACAAAATCAGTATTTGGCTTTCCACATTTTTTTTTATTTACATGGCAAAATAAAAAAAGTGAACAGAATGTAAAAATGTTGCCCTTTCAGTTTCCCATCACACCAGTCCAATAACACTTTCTGTGCGTGTCCACGTTTGTGCCTTTGCTTGATCAGGATTCAGCCACCACTAGAAGACAAAAATAATAACACAAATAATGTTTGAAACTTGATAAATTTAAAAGCATCTGCATTGTACAAATCAGTGTAAACAGAACTAAATATTGCTTGACAGCTGAACTTTTGTGGCGTTTTCTTCTGGTTCAGACTCTTGTTTTATTGTGTGTACTTATTTTAATTATGAATTAAGTTCGTGTCAAATTATTTAAACCACTCTAAGTATAATTACCAAAAAATAAAATATTTTGCATCATGCCTGAATTTCATTAGTGGCATTATCATAGCAGCCTAAATAGCACTTTATGCAGTTTCTTACAATGTTACCTAAAAATCATTGTGACTTTTGTTTTTCACAAAACTATAATAATCAAATAAAATAGACAATTCCCTTGCACAATATGTGACCCATCACATCAAAGTGATTTGTGGCTTTAAAAGCTACATTTTGATACCTGGATCATCCTGATATCTTAAGTGGATCCTGAGATATGGCTTAATTTGTCTTGTTGGTTACGATAATACACTAATATTTGGTCTGAATCTTAATAGTTTATAATTTGAATAAGAACACAAACACTAAAAAGATCAAATGCAATCTTTTGTGATTAGACTTAATGACACTATACACAGATGGAAAATCAAACTGAGAACCAACAACAGTGTTTTAAATGCACTGATACTGTCGAACAGATGGTCCACAACTCTGATCCTTGTGACCCACCATCCTGCCCGTTTTAGACATTTCCCTGCTTCAACACATTTGACTGAAACAAATGAGTCATTGACAGGCATCTGCCAAGTAGGTAATTCAGGTATATGAATGAGGTGTTGAAGCAAGGAAACAGCCAAAACAAGCAGGACAGTGGGCCACAAGGACCAGGGTTGGGGGGCTGCTGCAGTGTATTCTGGCAAATGTATGTTTCAACAAGGGTACAATGGAGCTTAAGTCAAGTGTTCTTAAAACACGACTGGTTGTAAAATTAGCATTATTTTAGTTTAGATACAATATAAGATCAAAACATTCAGTAACTTGAAGCAGTGTTTTTTTGTACTCACACAATGATGTTGTTGATGGGGATGTGAATGAGCTTGACAAAGAAACCGATGAAACCCATGATGGCAAACCCAATTGCTGTGGCCATAGCAATCTTCTGAAACTCTGAAAAAGGACAAAACGCCTCGTTAGAAATACTTAACATCCAATGAAAATCCTCCTTTGTGTTCAAAATTAAATCAAGTGTTGTCAACCATCGTAATTAGGTACATATGAAAAACCTACCTTTTCTGTCGGGTTTTGTGCATCTTTTTACAAGCCTTATAGAGTCTTTGACAAACTGCCGGCTGGGCTCAACAAACTGCATCACCTGATCCATTTTGTTTGGGCTGCAAGCATAAAGAAAAGTAGGGTTCAAGAAAACCATAAAACTTGGGCTTACTAGGGATAACGCGGACTCCTGTATCGTTTCAACCACGTCATAGTAAGTAATCATCCAACACAGGTTTACTATTAAAATCGTAAATGTATTCTTTAGCCGTAAAAAGTTGCGATATGTAGTCAATAAAAATGATTAGCCACAACTAAAGACACACGCTACGTCGACGTAGCATTGACATTGTCTTATTACCGGTCAATACGGCTACAAATATAAATAGAACATATCCAATGTCCTAATCGCTCACTTTTTAAAAGGCAAAGAAAAAAAATGTTATTAAAACCCATTTTATTTTACCTGTTTTGCGCGTAGCACCCAACCAGAAGGCAGAAAGTAAGAGACGAAATGGCCACGTAGCTTTTCAACAACTAAAGAAAACTGCGAAGAGCTGACGTAGACTTAAAGAGCGCATGCGCACAATGTTGTTTCCGGTTTGCTTTTCTATCTATGCTGCCATCTGCAGGGCAGGAGATTATACTGCAGGTGTTTTTTATGCTGCTTGAATTTATCATAGTAAATTAGGATAAAATTAAAGGTAGGAGAGGGTTCTTGAAACTGAGCTATTTTTAAAGCTTAAGTTATTACAGAAACATTAAAATGCATTTTTGTCTAAATCTTGTGTATTGTGCATTTACAGTCATGTTTACAATTTATTAAAAGTTGTTTAAGGCCAACACATAGTATACTTTTTTACTCTGTGCCACTACCCTCTTTCCTTCAATCAGTACATTTCCACAGTCATCATTCCATGCCCAGTTTCAGCTGTTCCCTGTTTTGTTTTGTTTTTCTGTCACAGCTGCAGTCCCTCTTTTCATCACCCCAAATCCTTATAGTCCCTCAGAATCACATCAGTCAGGAGTTGAGCATTGTTTAGTGCTTCACGCCATTTCCAGGTGTCTTTGTGTTTTTTTAATTTTGTTTTGTTTATAAATTTTAGGTTTATTTTTAAAAGCAGCTTCACAATTCCTCATTGCCTGAAAAGAAATACAAGAGCAGATAGAATAAATTTTATATTTTTCTACTAGTGTTTTATTTGTAATATTATATTATATCACACTTGTCCATAGGAGCCAAGTGTTCATTAAACTGCTGTAGCCATTGTTCTGGCTTAGACCTCATTCCTGAGGTAATAATTACTCATGTGATTTAGATTAAGATCAGCGCTTTCTTTTCTTGGCTTTTTTTTTTACTCCAGACAAAGAGAGATGTGTTGGCAGAAAAATCTTAATGATATTTTAGACATGTCTCTTTAATGGGTTAATTATAAGGGTCACAAAACTCAGCAGTCATTTATTTTGTCAAAAACATTCAAGTCTATTTATTCTGTTTCCTTTCATTTTGTTTACCTTGTGAAATGGGTGCATAAATAAAACCAGTAGTATCAAAATAATGTAAGTTTACTCATTTTAATATTTACATGATGTCATGCTGTCACTCTTTAGAGACAAAACCAGAATACACAGATTTATAAATGATAAAAAAAATAAAATAAAATAAACAACTGACATCTGAAAAAAGACCACATATTGACATTTGATTCCATTATATGATTTGTTCCTGATAGACATAAAAAATGAAGAACATTGGACCAGTTTTGGATTACACTGATATATATATATGCATATAAAACTTTTAAAAGACATCACTGTGACAGAGACACTTAGATGGACCTATAAAATGCATAACAGTGCTTTAGAAAGGTGATGTTCACACAGAGGGCCCAGAATCTGTCACTGTGCATTTAATTTGATGCTTTTCACTGCCAGCTGATGCCAAGCATGTTGCAACTGACCTCCCACAGTTTCTGGGCCAAGTCCTCATCGGCTGCCGTCCTGGAGCACCTCGCAGGAGCGCAGTCACTGAACACAAACAGTGACAAGAAAGTGCTCAGTACACGCAGTGCAATAATTCTGTTGTGTGATCATTAAATAGTTTAAATAACTAATAAAACTGTTCCTATGTTTGTTAGCTGATAAAAATCCAGAGCAGAGTGGTCACCTGAAGTACTGTCCACTCAGGCTCTCCAGACCTGGTTCCACAGCACAGAAGATGGTGGTCTGGGCTCCTTCCACTGTTGTCTTTGTAAAAATTCTGAAAATCTTCACGGCTGCCTGGATACACTGATGCTGGTGCCTCCACAGGTCAGACTGTACCACCCCTGGGTGCAGGGAAAAAACACTCACCCCTGTACCTGTAATGCATGGACAGGGTTTTACAGCAGATGTTCTAACACATTTAAGCTTTCGGAACTTGTTATCTTTCTTTAATTATTCTATTCAAATGAGAAATGAATGTTGGTAAAATTTGGACTCATCTTTCTGAAAGGAAACATCTCTTCATGAATTTTTCACAAAACACTCTCTCACCTTCTAACCACTTTGCAAGAGAGCGTGCAAACAGGACATTAGCCAGTTTGCTCTGTCCATAGGCCTTCATGGCATCATAATTCTGCTCACTGTTGATGTCGTCCAGTCGAAGCCCAGTCCAGGTGTGGGCCACAGATGACACAACAACAACACGTGCCGGAGCCGAACGCTTGATGAGGTCAAGCAGCAGGTAGGTGAGAAGGACATGACCTGCAGAAAGTCAGGAAAAATATTCATTTACTTTAACTTACTTCCACGTGCTCAGTGGCCTTCATACAAAACTCACCTAAACAACATAAAAATGTAAGAATTTTCACAACATTTCTGCATTTTTGATTCATTTAATCTCATAGTGATCCATGGAAATAAAAACCAATATGGGTTGTAAGCCAGAACGTTTAGGTAATTACAGCAATTTATGCCTAAATATTTGGAAAATGTTCTGCACAAACTGTAGTGCAAATAAAAATGTGCATAAATGGTTTCAAATGTACATAATGCAAAGATTGTTTAGAAAACCATTGTAGGCCTGTGTGTTTATATGTGTGCATCTGGGAGTCCATATGTGTGTGGGCAGGGCGGACCATTCACTCTGACAATCTGCGCCAAAAATAATGCACAGAGGGAGAAATTGTCCAACAAAAATAAAACACAGAGCCTGAAGAAATAAGTAGCCTCTTTATTTTCCTGGTTTTGTTTCCAGTTTGCACACCTGCTTTTACTCTGTGTTTTATATCATTCAAATAGAACTAAAGAAATTGCATTTCCTGCGAATAAGCTAGTGTGAATGCTGATTGTTGAAAGATTTAGCTAAAAGCTAGTTTAACGCAAGTTCAATGGAAATGCAAAAGAAGCATAAAATTCTTAAATTTGCAGAAAGAAGTCGATAGAAACACAAAAAGTAGAAATTAGAAGAAGAATAGCAAAAGGAGCAGAATTCTAGCTAAAATAGCAGAAAAAAGCTGAAATTAGCTAAAAAATAAGCTAAATGTAGCAGCCATAAGTTAAAATTAGCATCCAGATGGTAAAAATGTTGTAAAAAAAATTAACTTAGCAAAAATAAAAAAAAGCCTATAAGTACAAAAAAGTGACAATTTGTTGTAAAATAGCTAAAACAGCTAAAATTTGCAGTAAAGTAGCTAAAACATAGCTGGAAATTATTTAATTAGCATAAGGAAGCATAAAGAGTACAAGTTGGCTGAACCTAGGAGAAAAAAGTTGTAATAGCTACAAAAAATGCTTATTTAGCTCGTAAAAGCTAATTTTAGCTAATAACAGCGGAACATTAGCATAAATTGCAGCAAACAGCTGAATATAGCAGAAATCAAATGTAAGAAGGATAAACAGCTCAAATTAGCAGAAAGAAGCACAAAAAATATAGCAGAATTATAGCTGAAATAGCATAAAAAACTTCAATTAGTAAAAACGTAGCTAAAATTAGCCCAAGGAGGATAAAAAGAGAAGAACCAGAAAAAAAGGTGTAAGGTTCTGTAAAGATTTAGAAACATTTTGAAGGATTTTAAGGATGTTGAAAACAGTTCCATTCGTTCAGTGGGAAAAATGTAGCAGAAAAAGTGAAATAGCTAAAAAAGTATAATTAGTAGAAAAACCAAAAGTCACAGCCAAAATGTCCTAAAGGAGCTGAACTTTTTGATATAAAAATTGTTAAAACAACACAAAAATTGCAGAACGCGATACATGCCAAAAAATGTGGAAGAAAGAAAAATCTCAATTGTGTGAATGCTTGTGACGCTTGTGATGCATCACACGACTGTCTGCTGTTTAAACAAACACTGAAGGAAGGAATACAAACAAAATATACAAAAAAAGACAACATTTAGTAGAACTTACCCAGATGATTGACTCCTAACTGCATTTCAAACCCATCCAGTGTCTTGGAGTAGGGACACATCATGATACCTGCGTTATTTATCAGGATATTCACTTGTTTCTCCTCTGTAAAGAATATTTATTTCAACATGAGTTAGGTAGCAGAACGTGAAACCAGTGGTGATGGTGGCATCATGTAAGCTCTAACAAACTTCTCTTGAGTTAAAACTTAAAATGCTTACCCCTGTTTATGAGGTCAGCAAAGGCCCTAATGGATTTGGTATCAGATAAATCCAGTTTCCTGATGACCACGTTCTCATTGCCCGTGTCCTCCAGAATGTCGTCTCGAGCCTCCTCTGCCCTCTCCAGGTCTCTGCATGCCATGATGATCCGGGCACCTAAATAAAAGAACAAGAGCAAGCATCAAGAAGCTGATAAAATACTGCTCTTGATCCTCCCAGGAGTACCCAGGGAACAGGTTGATATGTGCTCAGCCTCCTCATATTTCGGTCCCAAATTGGCTCAGACTTTTAATTTTGAGCTGTAAGTAAATATTAGGCACCACAGGACAGCCTTGTGTTACAATAATAAATTTAACCCAAATCGTAATAAGCTTTAAAAATGCGTTTGCTCATTTGTATGCATCCAAAGCTACCAACATCTAGTGATAAAGTCCCCAAATCTCTGTGTACCTCTGATGATTCTCTAATGATCTCTCAGCTCAGGATCTCATTTAACTGGCTGCTCCCCTCACATGAACTCAGACCCTCTCAGCGGCGCTCTTCTTATTGCTTACAACACAAACTGTGACACATTTCCTCTTAATGAGCACAGAAAGGGGGATTTGAGGACACATTTATATTCCGACTCTCACCGGTACACAAATTTGCCTGCAAACCCTGAAAACATTTACATATAGAAAGACAGTATGTTACCTAAAAAACACAAAATGACTTCAAGGCAAACTCAGACACACATTTGAAAAAACTGTTTCCTGCAATTAAGGAAGGGGGCGAACCATTAATCAGTCGGAGCATCTGTGTCCCATTACTGAGGCTTTGTTCCTGTTCTGCTGCTCTCAAGCATGGAAAAAAAAAGACAACGGAAAACAAACAAACAAAAAACAACTGCTCCAGCCTTTTAGTGAGTCATCATGACTTATCAATCACAAATATATCAAACTGAATAAATAAAAAGCTTTCTCAGCACTTCTGTGGAAAAATGCCACATTTCACTTAGTCAACATGTCAACATGACCCAAACATGAGAAGGTTCTAACTGAGACAATCAAAAAAGGGTTTGATTCAGTTTGATTTCCCTCGGTGCTGCAGGGAGCAGCTGCCTGAAGGTATCACTGCCTGTTATGAGTCTGTGCAAATCTAATCATGTTGTCATGATGTCTTTACTTAATCCCATTTACTGACAGATGATGCCATCGTTCCACTGTGGATTCTACAGAAGCAAAGACTCACGCTGAAGGTGATCATTCTTTTTGTTCTGTCCTTTTCTTTCTCATTTCTTATCTGTCATGTTCTCCTCTAACTTCATTTTTTTCAACCAATGTTATCAGGTAAATTTCTTACACTTATTTATAGAATTAAGCAGTGAAATGTTCATTCAAAAGTTGCAGCATACATACAATTTGTTTATCTGTGTGCCTAAAAAGAACTAAAGAAACTGCATTTTATGTAAATGTGTAGTGTGAATACTAAGATCTAAGATAAAATGTTAACTAAAAGTAGCAACCTGCAAGCTAAAAGCTACAAAAGGTTAGCTACATGTAGTAAAAAGCTAAAACAGCAAAATGGTAACTAAAAGTAGCAAACTGTTAGCTATAAGCAACAAACGGTTAGCTACATGCAACAAAAAGCTAAAACAGCAAAATGTTAACTAAAAGTAGCAAACAGCTAGCTAAAAACAACAAAAGGTTAGCTACATGCAACAAAAAGCTAAAACAGCAAAATGTTAACTAAAAGTAGCAAACTGCTAGCTAAAAGAAACAAAAGGTTAGCTACATGCAACAAAAAGCTAAAACAGCAAAATGTTAACTAAAAGTAACAAACTGCTGGCTAAAAGCAACAAAAGGTTAGCTACATGCAACAAAAAGCTAAAACAGCGAAATGGTAACTAAAAGTAGCAAACTACTAGCTAAAAGCAACAAAAGGCTGGCTACATGTAGCAAAAAGCTAAAACAGCAAAATGGTAAGTAAAAGTATCAAACTGCTAAATGAAAGCAACAAAAGGTTAGCTACATGTAGCAAGCTAAAACAAAAAAAAAACACTAACTAAAATTAAAAATGAGCAAGACTGGCTTAAAGCTAAAATAGCAAATGGTTAGGTGATAGCTAAATATAGCAAACAGAAGCTAAAAACTGAAAGTAGCATAAAATTACAAAAATAGAGTCTGTAATGTCCTGACGCAGATCCAAAGAAAACTTTTTTTAATTGAAGCAATCTCAATGTTTTTTATAGGGAAAATATTTTAAATAAAGCTAAATAATGACAAAAGTATTAAATTCACAAAAAGCAAAAGTCATAGCGCCCATCAAGTCTGCAGAAGCAGTTAGTTTAAAAAAAAAAAAGGAAAAAAAAAAACAGCAGCGTGAATGCCGACTCAGCGTAGATCATATTCTGTTTGCAGAACCAGTTTCTGTTTTTACTTCCTGACTGTTTGTGAGGGTCTGGTACATGTTTTCACCCTCCCCTTGTCTGTATTTTGTCTGTCTGGCTCAGGAGGGGAGCGGACCCTCACAATACTCCCTCTGTCCCTCTGACGCCTCCTCTGCCTCACATCACTGCATCGTCTGTTTTCAACTGGAGCTGGAAAACATTTTTACTATAAGTAAAGTTTTTGCCAACTCACTTTAAGCTGGTTAGGGTACTCTGGAGTAAAACACAACTAAATATTCCCATCAGGCTGTGTGCAGTGCAGCTGAAGTTAGACAGATCAAGTGAGATTAACAGCAGAGATTAGCTGCTGGTCACACAGGCAGTGGAAATTCCTTTAAATCCAGGACAAAAGAATGGAATGTGTGTGAATGGCATGTGAGTCTCAGGTTTGTAAAACTGAAACAAACATGTAAACAACAATGTGAGTGATCCTGACAGACTCACAGCTGGACAGTACCTCTCCTCGCCAGATCCCTGGCTGTCTCTTTACCGATCCCAGTGTTAGCGCCAGTGATGATGACCGTTTTGCCATCTAACCTCTCCTCTGATGACCAGTGGTTACAGCACACACTCCTGAACAACACATACAAAAAAGCACTGCATAACATATTTTTATTTTTATTTATTTGAGGATGTGTTTAAAGATCAATCAAATTGGCCAAACAGTTACAAGTCAAATAAAAACATTCATACATTTTCCCCCAAAAGGCCTTGCATCCTCTAAATAAGCACATAACATCCACAACTTTTCATCCCTGAGTTTTATGCTGGAATTTTAACTATTTTCATCCAACTTTGAAAATTACATTGTGCTCATTCATTCAAGTTGGTATTCTCAAAGCATGTGTTGTAAATGACTTTCAGCTACTACCACACCAAACTTTAGCTCAATGTTTGTATAACTGACCGAGTTATGTGTTATGTTTATTTTTTTGTCTAACTTCAATTAGCTGTAGCGACCACCTTGAGGTGAACTGACTCCAGAAGTTCTTGAGTTGTAGAAGTATTTCCAACAATTACTTTCTGAAGGTTTCACTGAAGCCCACCCAATGGTTCATGAAATATTTTGCTAACAGACATACACACTCAGGTCCAAACATTTACTTCTGCCTTTGTCTCAAAGCAGTAGTTGGTAAATACTGTATGTGTTCAATTATGTTACAGCACATTATTTGAGTATGTTTTTTCTTTAAATGTAATTTTATTTTAAAGTTGTTTCAAAGATATGTTTTAATGTAAATAATTACACAGATCAGCAACACATGCAACAATGTTTAATCCTCTTACTATCTTTTTTCCTACATTCCAGCAAACAGATGCATTCTCCTTACCCTCTATGCTTGTAGAAATGTATTTATTTATTTTCTCCTACCTGCAGTGCATTATTCATCCAGGGAAACTAATTTCCACCTCACAGGACAGGTGAGAGGCTTCTGCAGGAAACAAACCACGCAGCTCCTTCAGTGTTCTGTGAATAGTTCAGCAGTTGGCTTTCTTTGGTGTTTTTCATCTCTTCCACCCCCCCACCCACCCGCATGCCTGCTGCTGCAAGTGTTTTTCACATCTTGTGGCTCGGCCAATCAGGAGCGAGCTGACGCCTGGCTGATTCACAAGATACAGGCTGAGAAACAGTTTTCCAGTTGCCTCCTGCTGCCTGGGCTGATCGCATACACCAGACAAAAAAATAAATACTTTTTTTTTTTAATTGGTAATTTTTTCCCCAAACTGTTTTTAAAGGACTTATAAGTTGACTTAATAAATTATTTGGTATTTTAAAAATAGGTTTTAGATTTAATAATTACAATAAACCAGGGGCAGAGCTATATTTTTTTGCAAGGGTGGCCAAGGAGGTTTATTTTTGTTGTTTTCTTGTGTGTGTGTGTGTGTGTGTGTGTGTGGGTGGGGTGGGGGTGGGTGTGGGCTGGTATTCCCTACGTTGTGGGACAGTGTTTTTGGCATACACA
>JARVJO010000165.1:18268311-18280472 GCA_031762555.1 Cynodonichthys magdalenae | reverse complement strand
TAGTACACAGTGCTTTAGAAAGGTGATGTTCACACAGAGGGCCCAGAATCTGTCACTGTGCAGTTAATTTGCTGCTTTTCACTGCCAGCTGATGCCAAGCATGTTGCAGCTGACCTCCCACAGTTTCTGGGCCAAGTCATCATTGGCTGCCGTCCTGGAGCACCTTGCAGGAGCGCAGTCACTGAAGTACTGTCCACTCAGGCTCTCCAGACCTGGTTCCACAGCACAGAAGATGGTGGTCTGTGCTCCTTCCACTGTTGTCTTTGTAAAAATTCTGAAAATCTTCACTGCTGCCTGGATACACTGATGCTTGTGTCTCCACAGGTCAGACTGTACCACCCCTGGGTGCAGGGAAAAAACACTCACCCCTGTACCTTCTAACCGCTTTGCAAGAGAGCATGCAAACAGGACATTAGCCAGTTTGCTCTGTCCACAGGCCTTCATGGCATCATAATTCTGCTCACTGTTGATGTCGTCCAGTCGAAGCCAAGTCCAGGTGTGGGCCACAGATGACACAACAACAACACGTGCCGGAGCCGAACGCTTGATGAGGTCAAGCATCAGGTAGGTGAGAAGGACATGACCCAGATGATTGACTCCTAACTGCATTTCAAACCCATCCAGTGTCTTGGAGTAGGGGCACATCATGATACCAGCATTATTTATCAGGATATTCACTTGTTTCTCCTCCGTTTATGAGGTCAGCAAAGGCCCTAATGGAGTTGGTATCAGATAAATCCAGTTTCCTGATGACCACGTTCTCATTTCCTGTGTCCTCCAGAATGTCGTTTCGAGCCTCCTCTGCCCTCTCCAGGTCTCTGCATGCCATGATGATTCGGGCACCTCTCCTCGCCAAATCCCTGGCTGTCTCTTTACCGATCCCAGTGTTAGCGCCAGTGATGATGACCGTTTTGCCATCTAACATCTCCTCTGATGACCAGTGGTTACAGCACACACTACTGCCCTGCAGACTCCTGCTGCAGCACAGTTCCTGTAGAATCCACCTGTGAGCATCTGGTTCTCAGGAGTAATGGTGCAGTAGATGATGGTGCCTGCGCCCTCTGCTGGGGTCTTCAGCAGGAAGCTGAAGATCTTCGTTATGTCCACTAGAGGCCGTCTAATGTGCCTTGTGATTTCAGTGTTTACAAAGCCAGGATCCACTGAGAAAGCCATCACACCATGAGCCTCGGTCCTTTTGGCCAGCTCTCTGGTAAACAACACGTTGGCGAGCTTGCTCTGGGCGTAAGCTCTGACAGGGTGGTAATTCTTCTCCCCATTCAGGTCGTCAAACTGGATTTTGCCCATGGCATGAACCGACGAAGACACGTTGAGACGGAGCCGAGTGCTTCAGCAAGTCCAACAGCAGGAAAGTCAAGAAGAAATGACCTAAGTGATTGACTCCAAACTGTGACTCGTATCCATCCACTGTCTTAGCATAAGGACAAATAGCCACGCCTGCATTGTTGATCAGATAGTGAAGGGCCTTTTCAGTGTTGTAGATACTTTCAGCAAACA
Source organism: Cynodonichthys magdalenae (assembly GCA_031762555.1). Lineage (NCBI taxonomy): Eukaryota > Metazoa > Chordata > Actinopteri > Cyprinodontiformes > Rivulidae > Cynodonichthys > Cynodonichthys magdalenae. Next base: position 18,278,957 of record JARVJO010000165.1, on the reverse strand, counting down.
GGCAGATCGATTTCGTGTCGGCCAGATCCAGCTGCCGGGCAACAACTTTGGCTCCATTTACCTCCTTCATGATCTCTGAAACAGCTTGTTCACCTTTTGTCATGTCTCTACACGCCAAAATCACCCGGGCACCTCTTGCAGCGAGGTCTTTAGCTGCTGCTTTGCCTATTCCAGTGTTATTACAGCTGTTTTCCCTTCCAGACCTACATCTGACGACCGTTTTGGGATGAACAGAGACCTGATTGTTTGCATCTTTGACTGGTGACAAATAAAGATAAACCCTGCAGTGATCTGGCAGAGAGACAGAAGCAGAATTGAGAGGTGGAAGACTTTCTCCCCCTTATAAAAGCTTATAAGGAAGTTATTTAATATAAGAGGCCTATTGTTTAAATTCAGTTATTGGAAATAATCAATTAAAGCTAAACTTATGATTGGGGTTTAGATGATGTCACATGGTAAGCTGTATGAAAGGGTATTTAGCCAAACTAACAGAGAAGCTATTTAATGTTAATTCTCATTTGATCCTGTTGCTGCTCTGAGAACAAAAAAATGTTTATATTTTTGTTCTGTGATGTATTTTTTAGATTTTACAAGCAACTGTCACAAGCTCTAATTATCTTACTGGAACTTCAAAGAGATAAAACAACATAAAGTAGTGCATTAGGTGGGAGGTGGAGGGAAATGCTACGTAGCTTTCATTATTTTTTTCTACAAATAAAAATCTGAAAAGTGTGGCGAACATTTACGTACTTTACTCTGACAGCTCGAACTAAAATTTAGACCAACTGTGTCTTATTTCATCTCAGAGGTTTGTTACAAAACATTAATGATCAATCAGCATCATGAAGACCAAGGATCACAAATCGGGGCTAAAGATGCCGGGAAATTGAGAACAGGGTTAGATTCGCAAACAATAACCTAAGCTTTGAACATCCCATAGAGCTCTGTTAAATATTTAATCCAAAAGGTGATGACACATCTGCAAACCTGACATGGTCTTCCATCTAAACCAAGGGTGGGCAACTGGCGGCCCGCAGGCCGTATGTGGCCTGCAGGTGACTTCTGTCAGGACCGCCATTGAGCACCTCATTATAATGAAACTTTGATTGTTTTTGTTGTTACTGTTTGTATACAAATATTTTCATTCATCATCTACATCAGTGGTTTTCAAACTCTTTTGTTTCCGGCCCATAGAATAACAGTTGCAGACACTCGTGATAGATATTACTTGTTTACATGTGCAAACTTTGCTAATAACTCTGTTAAACGTGGGAATAACAATATAAACAAACCTAATACCTAGGACACTAATTTTATTTATTTATGATTATTATTTTTAAAAATTGCAATAATCATGTTGAAAATATTCCCTTAGCAATTTTCTTACATTTAAATTGAAGTCTGGAAATCATCTGGGGACCCTCACATGATGTTTCGTGACCCACAAAGGGGTCCCGACCCCAACTTTGGGAACCATTGAGCTACATCACAATGTCACATATTTCTATGAATATTTACAGCATGTTCTTGACCTAATTAGCAGTAGCAGCTAATCAAAATATATAATTTACTGTTCTTTAAAATGAGTGAAAAAATGACTATTCAGCAGAATTAAGTACAATGTATTGTTGGTTTTGGCCCTCCAACATAGCTCAAGTTTGTCATGTGGCCCCTGGAAAAAAAAAATTGCCCACCTCTGATATAACTAAACTATCAGGCCGGGCAATGAGAGGATTATTCTAAGAAGCAATCAAGATGTAACTCTGGAGGAGATAGATCCACAGCTCAGGTGGTTGCACATATCTGGTCTTTAAAGAAGAGAGGCAAGAAGAAAGTCGCAGGAAGTCCTGTTTGAAGTTGGCCACAAGTCACATGCTCACAACCTTGAACACACCATCCCCACCTTGAAACATGGTGATGACAGGAAAACTGGTCAGAGTTGATGGGAAGATAAATGGAGCTGCAGGACAAAAAAAAACCTGTTAGAAGCTGCAAAAGTTATCCCCCTTCCAGCTTGACAAAGACCTAAAACATCCATCCAGATCTACAGTGGAAGGGTTTAGATCAAAGCATGTTCATGTGGAAGGAAGTACTTTTTTTAACTACTTCTCTATTACTTGTAGAAAAGATGAGTAGAAAAATTGGTCTTATAGTTTCTGAAGTATTACGGTAAATGAAGCATTTCAGTGTAACAGACACTTGTCCAGGTGTTGCTAAATCAAGTTATTTCATCTACTTTTCTGAGATTTAATATGAAGCTGTTCTTTGGATCTAATGCATAAGGTTGTCATATGACCTAAAACCAAAATAATTATCTCAGAAACTCTAACTGTTATCCAGTCTTACCTGTCAAGGTCTTCTGCAAGAGAGCTATGAAAGTCAACACCTGTTTCCGCAGGTGAGATGACTGTAACCTAAGCATTTCATTAGTGAGGGTTTTGTTGGTGCTTTCCGAGGACTCCACTATCACTTGTCCTTAATAATATGTTAGCCTGCTATTCTTTTTGGTGATTGGCCCAACAAAAAAGTGTTAATTCAGTCCTGAAACGTGTAACATCCTGAGGGCTTCCCCTCCATCACGTTCTCCGCAGTTTCTTGGAAAATATTATGAAAGGAGAATAACTGATTTAATTTGTGACCAAGTGTGTTCAGACAGTATATGTAATTTTTTTTATCAAGTCATCCTAAACTTTTAGACCCCCTTTGCAAACACATTTAAACAGTCAGAACATCTTAGAAGAACCATTAACAACAACAAAAAAGACCATTCATCCAAGCAGTGACTGTCAGGTCACAGCTAGAGCACACATTTTGAAACAATCACCAGGCAGTCACAGTGCGAAACCAGAAAGCCAACAAGACACATATGCACAGTCTAGTACAACTATCTTTATGAGGACTTTGCATTGACTTCCATTACTTTCTACAGTCTAACCCTGACCCCTCACCATAAACCTAACCTCACAGGTACATACCTGACCCACCAATGGCATTTCCCCTCATGGGGATGTCCCATAAGTATAGGTTGTGGTCCCTACAAAGTAGGGAATACCTTCCCACACACGCACATGCACACACTAACCATTACTAGTTTATTCCTTACCCTAACCTGAACCAAAACCTCTAAAACCTAACTAGTAAAATGCAGTGGAGCTGCAAAAATGTGAGAAATGGGAAAAGGTCCTCACTTTACATCAAAGTCTTCTTTTTGATAATAACTATTTTGCAAGTGGTCCTCACTCTGTAGCAGAAACAAGTGCACACACACACACACACACACACACACACACGCGCGTTTGTTCTTCTGTCCTCATGGGGACTTTGCATTGATTTTCATTCATTTACTGGTCATTTCTGTTGCCTAACCCTGACCCCATACCCTAAACCTAACCTCCCAGGTATATACCTGACCCTGACCCTGAACCTAACCTAAACTCAATTCACATCGTAGTTCTAAACTGAACCCCTTACCCACAGATGGTATTTCCCCCAATGGGGACTGAGCTGTTGTCCCCATAAGGAACAGTGAGTCCTCATCAGGCTGTGTTACTGGAAAAATGGTCAAAAATCGTCTCTACCAGTTAAACATGTACACACACGACTCTCTAGAATTGCAGATTTTGCATTGACTTCTATTAATTTCTACAGCCTAACTCTGACTCCTTAGCTACCTTAAACTTAACCCCTGACCTACAAACATGACAAAATGTCCTCATAAGAATAGTATAATGTCAAAATATGTTCACACACCAGTACAAAGACATGCACACACACACACAAACATCTATATAAATTATGTCAACTATTAAGAGCACAGGAACTTTCTCTGAAATTGGGTGTGACAGATGCAAGTCATCTTTACCACTAGAGGGCAGACTAAAGCACCTTTCAACACCTCATCACTTAAATACAAACTCAGATTATTTTCTCACACATCAAAAGCTGAAGGAGAAAAAAAAATTAAAATCCTTTTGACTGTACAGTTAAGTTCTGTGTTGGCCCAGCCAGCTATTTCTCATGTAAACCATGTGAAAGCCAGTCATAACTTCCTGTTTTCACCAGCAACCATAAAAATATGCTGAGACGAGATGCACATTTGACACACAAACACACACATATGTAAACATACTGCTGCTGACCCAAACCAGGCCTAAATGAGCGTTGCCAGTTCCTCTCATGTGGTCTCTCTGTGACGCTGGCTGGTCTGAGTGCTTCGACGGTTTCTCCTCGCAGCTGCTCTCCATACCCTGGCGTGATGAAAGGCTGCCTGTCTGTCAGCGCTGGGACAAAGACAGAGAAATCTCGCCGCATATGTAATTAAGATTGCTTCACGGGCGTTATGGATCATCATGAGGGAATCAACAACTCGTTCATTGGGATGTGTCCGTCCCTAAATGGGGAAAGTCGACAGAGAAATCATAGAACGACGGATGGCGGCTTGTTGACGAAAACAATAGAGACAAAAAAACATTTCATTTCAATCAAAACTGTCTTTTATTCAATCATTGCAGTAAAATTTGACTGATATGTACATGCCTGGAAAAGCTGCATACATATGACAAGGTTAGGACAGATCAGTGTAATGAAACAGGCAGATAGTGGTGGATGTATGGTACGGCCTTCTTGATTGGTTGGAACATAAAATGGCTTTATTTTCAGAAAACAGCAACCTTTTCAGACCAAATGCCAAATGTTGAGCTCCACAGCACACTATTTGGATTACTGAGCAAAATACACTTAATTTCCAGTAGGTACTGTTTACAATAGAGATAAGAAGTTCAGAGCAGCAGGGGAAAAGGAAGTCGTCTCTAGGCTCTGAGGTCTCGATGCAACCAGAATTTTGTGTCATGCAGTTCACACACGGTTCTTCCTCCAGCTTGATTTCTGCATCTGGATCAACTCATCACAGCTCACAGAGCTGACTGTGTTGCACCTACGATTTGTTGAAATCGTAGGTGTTGTTCAGAGCACACGGGTGCATTTGGTCCGAAAGGGTCTCAGAAGTCACAGAGCAGATAAATAACACAAACGAGCTCCTAGAAACACAAACATCAGCTGAATGTGGCATCACTTAATCACACAAACACTCAGCCAAATGTCTGCTGTAATAAAATTTGGCACATGAAAATGAAAAAAAAACTCAAAAACTGAACATCTCAGTCTCATTCATATGTAAGATCCCAACTAGCATGGGTGCTGTAAAGACAACGCTTGCCAATAATTAGCAAATCACATATAAGAACAGCAATAAAACACAAAAAACAGCACATCTTTGAAACGTTTTTTTAGAAACACATTCTGGGTTCAGCGTGGCTTTATTTGACATGCCGTTTGAAATGGATGGACTTAAATATCAAAATTAATCTAAACGCGGTTCTTTTAAAAACCTGAAATGTCTGTTTGCATGGCGCAGTTTCAGCAGAACTACAAGACATACTGGAGAGCAGGGAAATCTCTGAAACATGGAGGATGTTGGCCCTCAAGGACCAGGACTGGGCTGGTTTAGACCACTGACAAATATAACTAAAGACAGAACCAGAAGGGAGAAGTTGAAGGAACAAAAGATGACGCTCTAATGGTTGGCGGTAAAATCTTAAGTTCTGCCCCTCCGTGTAAACTAAGGGACATTTTTCTGATTAAAAAAAAAAAGGCTTCAGTTTATCCTTTTCTGATAATGGCTTTTGATGATGCAGTTCTTACTTTGCTTTAGTATGTTTAAACGTTTAAATATGCATTTGCAATGGTGAAGCTGCACATACTGTATCTAATAGAAAACTCTTGACTCCAAAAAAAAAAAAAAAAAAGAAAGATTATGATTAGATATATTTAGATTGTAATTGATGATTTAGCCACACTTAAAAAAAAACATATTTCATGTGTATCAGATTACCCACTAGCAGATAGGGGCATCCATGGTTTTTTTAGGAATCACTTGAACTCAACTCCCTTAGAGTCCGAGATTATTTGAATTTTACCTGCCGTTGGTGGCAAAGCTTGATATAAAACAAACAAATTGGAAGAATATAATATTTTCTTTCACAAATGATCCCACTTTCTAAAAATATACAAATCAACAATCACAAGCATAACTTCTGGAAAAAAACATCAAGGATTTACCTCACAAATTATTTAAAACAATTATAAAATGTCACCTTTCTTCATCAAAGTTTATACATTAAAGCAGAATGAAATCAGTCAAACCTGGAATAAAATAGCTTATCAAATGCATAGCATTCTTTTCATCAACATGAACTGCACATGTAGTGCAATATAAACCTAATAAAGTCTATGTACAGGCTAAAACAGCTTCTTACTGAAAATGTGTTCATAGAGTGAAGCAGCTCTTGTTAGCTTCACTCAGTGAAATGCTTCATTTTTTTTTCTTTGCAAAAATGTTCAGTCAAATCGTACATAGTTTAAAAAAAACAACTTCCAGCCATAAAAAGCATAAAAAAAGTATTTCCACATAGTGGAAATTTATGGTATAAAAAGTATTAAAATCATCTAAATGGGAAATTTGATATGTATCGATGTTTAGTTCTAAAATCCAGTTGAAGGTGCGACAGAGTTGTGTTTTTCCAGCATGAACTCCAGTTTCACATCCAATTCTGAACCAAATTATCCACCACTCTGAGCAAAGGGGAGTTTCTTTCTGTGAAGGTCTTGCAGCTTTCCAGTAAAAATAAATGCAAGGCTAAAATCACTGATGCAAAAGAAATAATAATTTTGGTTTCATACTGGAGCTTGATGTGGTCTAACTATTGCTTTTGGAATTGCTTTTGGTTTTTCTTTTCACTTCACCAGTAGCCTCTCTTTTCTCACTTCTTGGACGGGTAATGTCTCTTCTCCCAAGGTGCTCTGAGTAACGCAGTCCCCCTGTGATCTTTGGCCGCTCTGAAAAAACTGAGCCGTCTCACCGGCCTCTTCCTGGACAGGACTTCTGAAAGCGTCGTCCTGGTCCCCGTCGTCGCTGCTGCTAGACATCTGGCTGACGTAGACGACGATGACATCGCCTGTAACGTTCATCACTTGACCGCTGGAGATGAAAGTAGTGTTGTGGTTTCCAGAAACAAGACCTAAATAGTAAAAATGAGGCAGAGACACAAAGGAGATTTTGAGAAGAAGAAAATGCATTGGGATAGAGATAGCAGAGTAATAAAACGGTGAACTATTTAAAATGTTTTTAAAAAAATGCTCTGGTTTCTGTCATAAACTGTCAATGATGATCTTTGTTTCTGGTTTAGTTTTGCGTTACAGTTGATTTGGGTTTCTTCTGTTTGATTTTGACTTTTTATTGTCCTCAATAGTGTCTCGTTCCAGCTTCTGCCTGGTTTTCATCAGTAATCAGCACACCTGTTTACACTTACTCATCAGCCTTGTTGCACAACTCTTTGTTAGATCGTCTTGTTAATTCTTGTTCACTCCAGTTACTTAGTGATGAATTATGGCAATTTTTTTTTGCTGGAATCTGGATCACTTGGTTCAGCTCGACAAAAGTATTTTTTTCAGCGCCTCCAGGTTTTTTTTCTTCTTCTTTTTTTTTAATAGGCTGGCCATTGGAAATTCAGGGGTGGCATGGGTGCAACAATACATGTATCTGTATTAAATTGTTCAATACATTGCTGCAGGTTCAAAACAATACAGATTTTTCTAATTTATTGTATCAACTTGTCTTCTAAAGATGCTCTGTGTTGAAGGATCAGTGGATCTGTGTTCGACTACCCCACCTAGGCTGCATTGTCGAGCACAGATCCACTGAAAAATTTGCTGTTTCAGCGACATTTAATTTAAAAACTGTACTTTTTAGGTTAACCCTTTAAGTCCACAGGGGTTTTAGAAGTAGCTACTGTCTGCTTCAGTTATTGTGGGCTTAAAGGTTTAAACAAATGTTCATGGAAATTTCTCATCTTTGTATTGAAAAAATATCTAACTGTGAGACTAAAGTATCCAAACCAAATCATGAATTTCTTCATTGTTGCACCCCTAATGTATATAAATATTTATATAATCACATAAGACTCTAATGTTGAGGACATTGATTTTAGACTGGTGTCATTTTTTTAAAGGGAATAGAGTTTACTTTTTTATTGTTATTTTAAATAAAATATATATTTTTAAGTGGCTCAAAATGTCTCAAACACAATATATTTTTAATGTGTATTGCTGTTCTCCTAATCCTAAATAGTGAGGGAAGATTAAAATGCACACAAATCAAAAGCTTGAGACTCAGAAGAATAAAACTGTCTGGCCAAAGAAGGCCAGGCAGCAGATGCTCCTGCTTTCAGGTCCCAAACGCTTTCCAAAAACGGCCATTCAGAGTTGTTATTTTACAGTAAAGGTCCTGTCCCAGTGTCAGGCCTTGTTTCCAACACATTTAACTGATAAAATTAAAGTCCTGACCCACAGCCTGCCTCCTGCTGGCCTGAGTTTGGGTCTGTTCTGCCACAAATGCACGACAGTTTCACAACCAGTTTATGAAATTGTTGCAAAAAACAGGAGAAATGTCTAAAAGACCTCAAGATTTCCGCTTATTTATGACGCATTCAAAGAAAGGACAAAATCTTGGCTAACCTCAGGTGAGTGGGACATCAAACCCTCTTGCTCGGTGGCTTTAATGACAATGCAAGATGACCACAGAAAGGCCACGGCTACATAGACCATCACATCACTTCCTTTTTAGCCACACTACAGCGTCCAGTTCTTAGTGTGGGAAAATTAAAACATAATGCTTTTCAATTTTAAATAGTTTATGTTGCAATTCTTTTAACTTTTATGTGCTCTACAATGAGACTAAAATCCATCTTAATACTCTTGATGCATCAGGCTTAACTGTGTTTTGTAATTCACACTTCACCACATTAAATCCTTGGTTCCTATTTTATCCCGCCTCCTGTCTGACTTTCCAACCAACCCTCTATGACTCATCTGGTCAGACACACACGCGAGTAACACACACACATACATAATCATAGTCTATGTAAACATGTTATAGTAGGAAGGATTAATCCTATGCACACAAACTGTAAAGCACACACATCCCTTTAAAGTTAAAGAAAAAGGCAAACAGAATCACAGCCGCACAGAGAGGGTCTGTTTCTGAGTTCACATCAGAGTTTTTTCCGGGAACACCAGTTGTGGGGGGAGGAGGGATGCTGTTCTACCACAGCTTTGAAAACAAAGCTCTATGGAATCTGACTAATGTCTTCTGATTTATGTTTTCCTAATTCTTGCTCTGTTTTTTTTTTTATTTTCAGGATGCTCAACAAGTGCAGTAACACTGTTCTGTTGCTGAGCTAAAGCTGAACTGTAGCAGAAAGCTCCTCTTTCCCAACACTTTAGAAAGACACTCAATTTTCTTTGCGAATCAACTTTTCTTCTAAAGCAGCTCAATTCTTTTTTTTTTCCAGCAGTGCTGAAGTGCTCTTCAGCTTCTAACCCTGCTCTAACTAAGGCGCAAGACTCTGTGTGTGAATTATGTAAGACTAGAGGCTAATTGATTCTTTCAGGTCTACAGGTGGAAGCCCTGACTTTTGCTTAATTATTAAACAGCACAAGCAGGATGCATATTAAATCCCTAATTGCATGATGGGAAATAATCTCAACACAGCAAGCGTGTAATTAAAATAACTACTCATCAGTGAGAGTAAAAAAATTAAAAATAAATAAGAAAGAAAAAAAAAGATGGTGTGTTTATGTGTTTTTTGTTGGGAGGGTAAAGTTACCAAAGTATTACTCAAGCTGCGCACATCTTGCTACAATTAAAGCTGTGGTCACTTTGCGCAACCCCATGGAACTCTGGGTAAACAGGAGCATTGTCCCGTAGATGCTACAGTTCACACTGAAGCACAAAAATACACACACACTCAGCGCAGTGTTTGTTACAGTGTGGTTCTGGTGGTTCTCTAAAGCATCAAACACACATATCTTTTTCCTGCTTTCTGTGTGGTCCGTTCCCCGCCGGAATCTGGAGCCCAAATATCAATATGAGCTTTATTAAAACATATTTCTTAGAAACGAGCCAACCTCTTATTGTTCTGCTGACACCAAACCACAGCTATGAGCTGCGTTCACCTACTGAGGCTTCAGTCTGAGCTGAACACAGTCCCAGTCAGACTGCTGCCCTCTGAACCAAACATCACCACTCAGAGCTTGAGGGACATCGTTGCATGTAAATAAGTTTTCACCAATGTTTTAGAAACACATAAACATCCACGAGAAGACAAAGTTACAGGTTAAACAATGCGGCAGTGAAATTTTCCATTAAAATCAATCAATATATTTTTTTGTTTTTTCTTAAAAAGTTGATCTGATAGCGTTTATTAGATGAAAACTTTGCAACATTGTTGGCAGTGGCTCTATGAAGGAGACTGCGGTCAAAAAAAACATTATTGACTCTCAGTTTTTGTAATAAACCATTCGTTTTCACAGACATTGCTACAAGGTCATAGAAACAATCTCCAGGAATTATCCAGCTCCTGAATCTTTAATTTGTCTAATACAGCTGAAAATAGCTTCTTAGAAGGTTCTAACAAAGGTAACTTGACTTCTTTGTTTTTTTTTTAAGATAAGAGATAAACCTTTATTGTCCACCAAGGTGGAAATTTTCCTTTGGCTCTCCAGCCACAAAACATATTCATACAAAAAGC
>JARVJO010000165.1:18249116-18268211 GCA_031762555.1 Cynodonichthys magdalenae | reverse complement strand
CATTAATATCTAGCTTACTATGACAGCACCATGTCTCCAGGGCCTTTATGTGAGAGAAATAGGCTGATTCACCTGTGAGTGAATCTAAGAGGTTTCGCTTCTCATCCAAAGTGATTTCTCAGGTCAAACTGAACCCACATGCAAATCACTCTCTCTCTCCTTCCTCCTGAGTTTCATTAGGTTCCTAAAGTGTGAATTGGTGTAAAAACTGCTGTGGAAAATGGTTCAAATGTTTACTGTAAGCATCAAAAATTTAAAACCCGAGACTTCCTTCTCCTTTGACAAAGATGGCCTCTTCGTTCGCTGTTTTTGTCAAACAAGAAGGAGGTCTTTCAACTCAACTTTCAACTCACTGCAGATGTAAAGCTTGGAGCTCTGCACCTTTCAATGTGAAATGAGAAAACTCCTTGGATAAGACGCAAAAAGTCTTAAAAAATCTAGATACTGGAGGCTCATTGGTGGGCCCAATGGATAGCCCTTCATGAGAGCTAAACAACAACAACAACAAAACTGAATCTCCTATGGTGAATAGTTTTTTAGTTATAGGCATTTTTGTATGTGCAGACACCCCCTTTTTAGATGGAGCCCCCTCAAATATGGAGTCAATCGTAAAACCATTGGCTGGTGCAGTGTAGGTCGGACACATCTACATTCCTGCCAAATTTCATGTGGATCGATGCAGCCGTTTCTATGATACAGTTGACCAAAATCACAGAATAAAAACAAAACAAAAAAAAAAAACTGTACAAAAACATTTGACATAATTAAGTTGTCCAGTTATGACACAACAGTTTTGAGTTTGTTGAGTTTAACGCAACAAATTTAAATGACTTCCAGTTTGAAAATTGTATGTTGTTTGTTGGAAATGACGTTTTCATAGAGAATCTTGAAGTATTACGTACCTGAGGTAAGAGATGGTTCAGCCAGCTGACTGTGGAGACTCTCTGGTGAGCATCCCAGTTCTGACTCCTCCAGCTTGTTCTCTTTGCTGTCCCTGCAGGAGCTTTTTTCTGACCTGGAGGCCTCCGAGGGCTTGTCCAGGTAGAGATCTCCTGCAGACGTGGGAGTCATCAAGGCGCTGACTAATGTCATGACGTGAGCTGCGCCACTTTCAGCTGAGGTGGAGTCTGTGCTCGCCGGTCCGTACAGTTCCTCCTGTTTTACCAGCATTTTGTCGGATACGTTCGGCAGATCTTTGGGCCTCACTCGAGCCTGGGACAACGGCACACAGAGTTCAGGACTTGGATTGGATGGTGGGATCAAAGAGGAAGTGTGGATAAGAGGAGAAGAAAGAGCAACTAAAGATGTAACACATGTCTCTTTGTTGGATGAACCCATCTTTTCTTTCTCTCTTTCTAAGTCCTTTCTGCTCTCTTCTCTGAGTCTCTCTCCTTCGAGGCCTCCACATGAGCAAGTTCCTGCCATCCCAGGAATCACAGCCTGGCTACAGTCCTCATTCTCCCCTACTTCCAGTGGCTCACGGATAGGGATGGTGCACGTACAAGACCCTGCCGAAAGCGGAATCGTATTCACGACCTCTTCTTCCGACAACTCCTCTGGTTCTCCGGCCCTTTTGCTGCCATCCTCTGTCACTGTTCTCTCTTTAACCCCTTCTTTTTCTCCCGTTCCCTCTGTGGAGGGCAGGGAGATCTTCACAAATGAAACAGAGGCAGGAACTGTGCACAGGGGATCAATTTCAAGACTTTGAGGGGCTTGGCAGATGAGTTTGGTCGCCTCACATGGTGTACATTTGAATCCTCCAGGGCTTTCTCCTGCTGTTCCACTGTGGTAAAAAGGGGCCAAAGTCTCCTGGAATGATAAAAAAAAAGTTTTTAAAAAAGCATTCCAAACCACTGCTATTGCAGAATAAATAGCTCAACCTTGTAGGAAGAACAAAACTGTCACAGTACCTGCTGAATCCGGGTCCTCTTCAGATTCTGGACGCAAGATCGCAGGTTTACTAAATAAAGAAACAACACAGTGAATCCTATCAGCCAATAAAATACAGAGAGGAAACGTGCTGATGAGCTGAAGCCGACGGACTCCACAGAGTTTAAACATACCAGAGAGTAACTTCAGTTTGTCCTTGTAGCAGAAGAGCAGCAGAATGAAGAGACACAGAACAGTGATGACTGAAAGAACTGAAACTAAAACCCAGGAGAATGGAGTAACTGTAAGGAAAAAAAAAATACATATATATTACTGTTTGCATTTGTAGTCAGAATCTGCCATCTTTATTCCAGTACCAAACCACCAGTACCAAATATAAAACAGAGGTGTCAAACTCGTTTTCACCGAGGGCCACATGAGTGTTATGGTGGCCCCAGTTGTAATTAACTTAGCGTTTTAACACATCCTGTTATAAACATTGAAAAGTACTACGTGTACGACTGACTATATGTGAAATAATTAATACTGAAATACTGTTAAAAGTAAACTTAAGAGAGTTTTACTCACTGTTGAGTTGTGGGGAATTCCCATGCATAATCAACATGCATTATGGGAGATGTAGTTTATGGTCAATGCTGGCTTTAAAGCAGCTTATTTTGAGACATTATTACTGTGCTATCAACTAAATTGCTACTTAATAGTTACTTAAAAATTTGTTTATTTTGTCGCATTTAACCATAAAGGTAAAGTTTATCTTTTTTTTTTTTGGGAGGGGGTGCCCCCCTTGGCGGGCCAGACGGGAGTCACCCACAGGCCACATTTGGCCCGTGGGCCTTTAGTTTGACACATGTGAAACAGCAGAATATAAGAATATCTATACAGCACTGGGAGAGACTGAATGAAACTTTCTACACTCCTATAGAATCCTAGCACACGCACACAAAGAAAAATGTATTTAACAGCTAAAAAGGGGATTTTGCTTGATTTGTTCTCTTTAAATTGGTCTTGCTCAATAGGTCATCTTTTAAGGTTTTCATTTAGTGTGTACTTCAAAATCTCTACAGGGGTTTGTTAAAATACAATATTCATTAAAGCACAAAACAACCTTTCTGATCCATAATGGCTGTTTGTTTACTTTTTTTGTCTTTGTGAGTTCTACACATGAACCAAAATCCAGAGAAAGAATTAAGGTGGCAATTAGATTAAAATATATATATATTCACTTGACTTGTGTATGTTAATAACTACAACAGACCTTTGCACAAGCTTCTGTGCTCAGGCCTGAGATGACTCAAGAGTTTTGCACAATCTAGGTGATCTAAAATAGTCAGATACAAAAAAAAAGCAGCTTACACAATTGTTACTGTGAAGTCCTATTTTTTTCTGTTACTCATCTTGCAGTGTTTAAACATCAAAGCAGAAGTAGTCATTGCATGACTCTGAGGATTTCTCCAAAGCTTTGACAGGACTGAACAGGTGCAAAGTGTCCTCGTCTCACCTGGGACATGCTGTCCACACACAGCATCAGCCTCGGAACTGCCTGGTTGCATCTCTCTTCTGCCCTCAGCTTTACAACTGAAAAAAGCAAAACAAAAAATAAGAATAAAATTTTCTGTACAGAAATCATTGTTCACATCTTTCTTTCTACACTGTCATCATTTTCACAGATATATGCTAAACATGTTGAAGCTATCCACCTCCACTAAGTGTAAACACATTTGTGTGTGTGTGTTTAAACTTACTTGGTCCATGGTTTGCATTGTTCAGCATTCTTCTTGTCAGAATAAAAGCCTTCTTCACAAGCAACACATGCTTTCCTTCCATAGGTCGACCCTAAAACGTAAACCCACATATTATCACATTTACCCATCTTTGTAAACATGACATGCTTTTTCTGCTCTGTGTTCGTGTGTCTCACCCGGGTCGTCCTCAAGTCCACTGCCAGGGGGACATTTTGGTATGTCCTCACAGTATTCACAGTTGATGGTGTGACACTGGAGTCCGGTCTTGCAGAGACATGGCTCCTCCTCTGTAAAACTTTCATTCTCATTTCTTTCAATAAATCCTTTTCCTGGAGGTGAAAAAAATATATATTTTTAAATTTATTTGAAGTTCAGATAAGTTCTGAATTTGCTTTGCTGCAAATATGTGAAGTTTTTGCCCTAAAGCAAAACATTTTCTCAGGAATCCATCTCTTTTGTAAAAAGCTGCAGGTACTGACCATCATCGCAGTACTTCTTCGGGATGCAGGTCGTTTTGTCGGTCCAGTTAGGCTGATATTCAAAATAATTGCACTTTGAACACGTAGTCTGGTCTGATTCAGTGCAGTGAGACAACACACGCTCTCCTGATGAAAACCAGTTAGAGGGACAGGGGTAAACAGGTGATCACAACAAAACAGGTAAAGAACTGGATGCAAATGACCTCATTCTAAATTATGCATGCTGTTAAGTAAACGTGTGCGTCTGATCTATTTTAGGCCAACATGTTCCATTTTTAAACATCCTTCCTCTTCTATCTTTGTGAATGTAAATGTATTTTTATTTCCTGCTGATTCCAGTGAGGAAACAAGAAGTGCCACTCTACTTCCTCGTGTTTTTACTTTACTGCTTGTGTATTTATTTATTTTTTTACCTGGCTGACACTTTTTGCAGCATCTGGAGTCTTTGAAATATTGGTTTTCTCCACACTGAATGGCTTTGGAGACTGCATCCTAAAACACATAAATGATGAAAATATAATTTTACACATACAATGTAATAAACTTTCCCAAATGTTTTAGCTCCCAACCCACAAAATGATTTGTGTCAAAGACTCAAGCCTCTGAAAATGATTGTAAGAGCCTGTAACATCATTCAAATACAAAAAGTCAAATAAAACATCTGATTTTACACATTCTGTCACATAACTGGCATATTTTCTTTTGAACTTGGCTCAGCCAAAGTGAAACAGGAAGTGACATCAAAGAGGAATTCTAACAAAGAAAACACTCTAGTCTTTGTTCATTGAAACAATATTCTTTGAACTTCGGCTCTTCATCTCTCTCCGATAGTGACTCAGTTTAATCTAAAGAAACATCAGACTTCTCTACAGTCTGTGTCGTTAGCTGTTGTAGCAATGCTCTGCTCACATGCAGACGTTCCTCTTTTTCATCACTTCCTGTTACTTCACGTGCAAAAATCTCAGCAACTGTTCCTCCCACTGGTAAGAAATTTATTTTACAATATTTTACAGATGTCTTCTTTCAAAAAACACATTCAGATCTATTAAAAAAAGGATGTCACAGGCACTTTAAAGTCTCCCACATGATGTTTTGTGACCCACACCCTAACATAGGGAACCGCTGTTCTAAAGAAGAAAATGACAAAAACCTTTACATGTATAATGTTTACCATTTAACGATAAGGGTTAGAAAACTTAAATTTCATTACAGTTTTTTATGCTTTGTCCTAATGCATGTTATGCTATAGCATGGGCACCTCACTTTTATTCATCATCTTTTAAATCAGGAACATTATGTTGTGGAAAAGCTTCAAGTAATAAGAGGAATAGGGTGGTTGAAGTGTTTTCAAGTCAGGCCCAGGAGTTTTCTTTCCACCCACTCAGAAATATCTGACCACAAACTCACACAGGTTCCTTTTACACAGGAGCTTGAATGAAACAAAATGGAAACTTGGAGATGTTCAGATATTCTCCTAGTCATCGTCAGTGCGCTGCTGAAAAGTACTTTTATCGCCACGCCACCATTAAATGGCCCTGGAACATCTGCACTTTTAAAACTTGAGTAAAAACTTGAGTTTCTCACATACAGGACTGGCTGTACACACCCTCCTTTCCCCATAAACTTGTGGCTGGTGACCTCCTCACCACACTGCTGAATTAGAGAATCCAGCTGTTATGACAGAGGTGTTGCCAAAGCCACAGAATCTATATATAAAAGGTAGATAAATACAAGCTGAAGGACTGTTTGCATTTTGAACTTGGACCAACATCTTTCACCTTCTCATTTAGCCGTTTACAGCTTTTTTTTTTTTTTCCAGCATTGGAAGTGGAGACTTCATTTACCCTGTAATTTCTGCTGGTTTTGAATGCAGCTTTAAACATAAGAAACAATTTTATTTGAAATCGTTAACTTGTTATCAAATCCTTCTTTATTCACTGATTCCATTTTTTCTAAAGTTCACCCATCCATGTCCATTCCTGAGATTTTACACTGTTTGCAGATGACAGTATTTAAATGTTTTAAATGGATATAGTGCGTGGAAATAAATTGCAATTATTTAGAAGATGCTTCTATCTAAAACAACATTTAGGTAACACCATTCAGTTTCAAAAATGTTGTTTCTCTGAGCAAAGAAATGAGAAATCCCCCTATTGTTGTCACACATCTATGTTCAGCTCTGTTTAGTCTGAGCAGCTTTGGTCAAAAACATCACAGCAGGAAGAACAGCTCGCAATTAGCTCCCTCCACTCAGAGCAGCACAGCAGCCAGTCTTCATTTTCTAAAGATGCACACTGCTTGAAGCTCACAAATCAGCTCTAATGACAACTCTGTGCCACATCCAGAGGTGTCAAAAGTGTTTATATTCATTACTCAGGTAAAAGTATAGAAACTAAGGTTTAAAAATACTTTTTTAAAAGTAGAAGTATTGACTCAAGCTTTTAACTCAAAAGTATAAAAGTACTATTTGTAAAACTACTTAAAGTATAAAAGTAAAAGTAAATGGAAAAAAAAAAAACTATTAAGGACCAAAGCTTAGGTCGCATCACAGGGATCTAAAGTGAACAACCACCTCCCAAAAAAGCCTTGTTCTCAGACCATAATGACTATAGTGTTGTATTAAAACACTGACCAGGTCATCAATGTAAATTAGGGTTATTTCTCAACTGGCTTTACATGGTAAAATAAAGGCTTATATAATGTTGAAATATTTGGCCCCGCCCCCTGAGGTTGGGAACCACTGGTCTAGTCTACTGCATTGTTGACAGGCTTTTTTCTGAATAAGTGTATCTAACTTGAATATTTAGGATCTGTGTGATAAACTCAGATAAAATGTGAAATGTTTCATCTTCTGTTGGGATTGTGACCTTTTGAAACCCAGATGACATCAATGTTTACATATTTGTCAATGAAATGTCATTTAAATTGAAGAGCTAATCAAGACGAATCTGCTGATACCTTGTTTGTATAATTTGGTTGGTTTATAGCAAACTTATTAGCTGTTAAGGTTCCTGTAGAAACCTAACTTTGATGGTCACAATGGAAAAGGGGTTTGGTCAAAAAGGGGTCCCTGGGGGGCAGTGAGACTCAACTTTTTCTGTTAACATGCATTTTCTGAAAGAGTGGACCCTAATGCACATAAAAATACCAGAGAAGTTCAGTAGTGGGGGGTGCACGGTGAGCCACTTATGGACTAAGAGAGAACATGCAAACTCTGAAAGGGGCCAGGATTCGATCCAACGACCTTCTTGCTTAGAGGCAACATCTCTATCAACTGGGCCACAGCACCACCTCATATTCAGTATAACGACAAGGCAGAATGAAAACAAGCAAAAGTGAAATAGAACAGAAATACTTTGTTGCATTTTTTAAAAGTAAGGAATAGAAAGTACGAATTATTGCATTAAATTATAAGAAGTACAAGTAAAAAGTAGGATGAAAAATAATTACTCCAGTAAAGTATAAATAACCAAAATTTCTAATTAAGTATAGTGACAAAGTATTTGTACTTCACTTGACAACTCTGACCACATCAGACTGAAGTGACAAGTCTGAATAGTTTTCCAGAGGCTCAGACAGAGATAAATATAGACAGATAGAACTGCAAGCTTTTCCCAGAATGCACAGGAAAAAACAAGGCTTGAAATGTTATTTTTGTTTTACCTGAATGTTGGGTTATGTGAAGTGATATCTTTTAACTCACTAAATATAGCCTTTATTCTAGCAGGTTCCAAATGAAGGTACCCGGGCTGTAAATGTATCGGAATGAAGATTTATCTGGGTCCAGATTGGTTGTTAAATTTTATCCATCTCAATTTTCTTTCACATATCACAGTTTTTCTTACAATTTATGGTAATTTCTTTCGAACAGTGGAGTTTTTTTCCCAGCATTTACTGCAATTCATTTTAAGTGGCAGCTTTTCTACAGTTTACGGTAATTCACACATCTGGCCTGATCTCTGCAGAGAGAAGCTGCCAGCCCACAAAGAGTTACAGACCTGGGGAAATAATAATGAAAAAAACAATTTGGTGAGTGAAGAAAGCTAGCATGGCTAAAGAAGAGAACTTTTTAAAATATGCAGACTCATCAAATTTTAATTGATGACCTGTGTGTTTAGGAAACACACCTTATCAAAATGGTAAAAATATAACCTCCAGCCACAGAACTGTCTGTTGTGATAAAATATGAAATAATAAAAGTATGAATTTTCAACAGAAAACAGGAGGGAATGGAAAATAGTCAAATAGATAGAAAAAAAAGAGGGCAGGTCTGCATGGAATAAAACACAAACAAAAAAACAAAGAGGCACTCAGAGTTCTTCTGCTTCTGTCATATTTATAAACTACATCATCTCTATCATCTTCTTCCTGGATATTTTGCTTATTGAATTATAAAAAAAAAAAAAAAAAAACTTTCATCCATCATGCAATCCCATCAGACATGACCGAGGCAGTGAGTGCATTCCACTTGCTCCCGGAGGACCAGAGAATTTGCATAACGGCTGCAGTTGTCATAGGCACAGAGCCAAGAGGGAGAGAGGGAGAGACAGAGCAACTTTTACTGATCTGTGATAAGGTGTTGTAACAACATATTGCTCAACAGCTAAATCTTTGCATGATGTTTGCACCTGGGAATAATTTATTTAAAAGTCATAAAACAAATCCAAAGAAGCACCGGAAACAGATTTTTACAAACTCTATTGGGAATTTGTATCCGTTGCAAAGTAAAGAGAGTGTTTTCAACAAAAAAAAAATGAAATAAAAGGAAGTAAAGAAAAGCGAGTAAAATTAAAGAAACTGGAAGAAAAAAAACATCTATGAACAAAAGAGACAAAGTAGATTTATAATGTATAAACTCAAGTCATTGCACAAATTTGAACCACAAATTCTTAAGCAACCACAATCTGCACTAATGCCATTTTTTTGGTTACATGACCTTAACATAGTCGTTTCAGACAATCCTTCCAGACTCCACACAGAGATCTGCTGTGATTACAAGAGTTCAGTTATCTTCTTCTTAAAACTTTCAGCTGACTGCGGTCACTCACGTTGAGATTTTCAGGTAAACTATGCCTTCCTTATAATGAAATTACTTTGATTAGACATATGCACTTAAGAGAGATTTAAGAGAAGATAAGCGTGAGAGTAAGCATAATCTTTAAGAATGCATGAATGAAAGCTGGATGGTTAGAGATGCCACGACTGTGTGTCAACAAGTACAAAGCTACTAAATCAGTGTGTTTTTATGATTTGAGCATTCACTCTTGAACTGTGAACATCTTGAAGTAATGTGTATTGCTCAATGTTCTACAGACAGTTTGAAAGGAATTTGGAATGGATTGGATGAAAACCTACAATTTGCAGGGGGAATTCTACCGGGATATTGTGAGTCAAGAATGGCAAGACCACTGTGAGAACAAGCCTGGGCCAAAGCTTTGCAGTGTTACCTAAAAACTTAGATGGAAAATGTGTCTTTATTTCTAAATTCTGACTCTTTTTCCAGGCATCTGATTCTCAACTGCCTGTCAAAGACAACCCCCCCTTTTTTTTTGTGTTGCTTTCCATTTACCGTTACTTGTCTGGATCCATGGGCATGCTTTTAAGTCGAGCATGATTCTTTCAGCACATTTTGGGAAAAGAAGAATGGAAAGCGTGGAAGGTGGGGGAGTCTGTTGCAGTCAGAAGCACAGCTCTGCATGACTTTACAGTCAAACAGGCAGTGCTAGATCACTGGTGCCCACCAGTCCCACCACTGAAACCACATCTCATAAACCACCACACCTGGATGCTGTTACAGGAACAGAACTGGACAACATGTCATGGTTTATTCACTTAATTAGCATTAGTTATTTAAACAAAAATTTAAAACCTAAATGTGAAGTTTACGCTTTGGCAGAAGAGCACGTGATCATTTAAAGAGCCTGACGTGGACTGATACCGCCAGTGAAGTTCTTAATGATCCATTTGAACAGGAACATCCTGTTGCCAAAGGCGTTATTGTGGAGAAAGAGATGCTGAAGCTTAACGGTCTGCAGTTGTGCGTAAAAACCACACATACTGAACTTATTTTTATATTCCCAGGAGAGAATGAATATGCAAACCCCTTATGGAACCCAATAAAACTGAACTTTAATCGAAGTAGTTTTGGCATTTACTTTAATATTATTATTATTACTGAAAAACAAACTTGGGCTAGAAATGGTAAAAAGCGCGTTTTACCTGTGCGTAAAAGTTGACAAGGACGCACAAGACTATCCAGCCGCGGAATATCCAGCCAGAGGAGAAGTTCATCCCCATCTCTGCTGATTTCAGAATGCTCTCCCGAGGCAAACTCGAGGCTGTTGCACCACGCTCTGATTCCCCTCCAAACCCTTCTTCACGTGCGCCAAAACTGGTGATCACTGCTTTTTGCGTGCGCGACTGGTGAGAAAAGTTTCCGCGGAGCTTTCAGGGCATTCTTCCCGCGCCTTCATTCCCCGTTAGGAAACGGCGGCTCCGGTGTCTCCGCTCATCTTTCCTCTGCTTTCATCCAGGCGTTGTGAAGCAAGCTGCGTGCAGCAGCTTGTAAAAACTATGCGTGCAGAGAACTACTCCCACCCCCTTCCCATAAAAACCTCCCACTTATAAGGCTTCCCTCTAGATCTGCCTGATAGGCTGATGCTTGGTTCTACAACAGATTCGGATTGATTGGTGTCAGTGACGGCAGTGGCGGATCCAGCATTTCATTTTTTTTTTCCAGGGGTGTCCCGGGGGTAGACTATGTGGGGGTGGCACAGAAACTAATGACTTATGTTTTTTTCCTTTGTATGATATAACGTGTGGGTAAAGCCTATACTTACAGAAGCCGATAGTGGCTGTTTTCAACATATAACTTTTTCCCATGGCTTTCTTGTGATAATGACATATGTCGTTATCAGGAAATAATGAAAGTTTTCTCGAGATAACGAGTTATGGTTTTCTTGTGTATCATTCAATAACCATGGAGACGGCCCGATCCCCTCAGCTGGTCACCGATAAAGTTTATTATATCAGCAGATCACTGTGCAAATCTGCAGTCGGGCCAGCCGTCTCCTTAAATGACGAGGGCTGGTATGAAAGGTGTCTGTACAAGACAAATTGCAATTTCTGTCTGCGTAATGATACAAAAATTACACAAAATTATGTTGCCTTCAGGCCCAGGCTGCCCTTGCAAAAGAGATCTGCGATCTCAAAGGGATTTGTCTGGTTAAATAACAGCAAATAAATAAATAGATTGTAAAGTTCATCGATGACCAGCTGAGGGGACCAGGTCGTCTCTATGGTTACTGACTGATGCACAAGAGGAAAACCATCTGGAAATTAACTCGTTATCTCGAGAAAACGGTCCTCGAGAAAAACGTCCGCTCTTGGCTTCCGTTTATATTGAAGGTTTTCTTTCCACTTTTATTTACACCTGTCAACCACAAAGCAGAACATTGTGTTTACTTATATGATTCTGGTTTTTGTTTGTCATAGTTATAAACTTAAATAATTTCTAATGCAGTGGTTTCCATGTGGTCGAGACCCCCATATGGGTTTGTGAAACACTAAACAGGGGACTTGTATTTCCAGAAAACAAATACAATTTTAATTTGAATAATAATAATAATATATATTTATTTGTTTAATAGTTTATGATTTCCTTTGTAAGATTTTAAACTTGGCCAGTTTTGTTGGGTGGTATTTTCAATGCTTCCTTTGGCTGCTTGCTGAAAAGGACATCACTAATTAATTGATATATTAATAAAATATTAATAATAATAAATAAGCTTCCAAATACAACTCCAGTCCTGCGAATGTAGTTCTTTTAAAAAACCTGGATGTCCTTTACTTGTGTATCAACTACGAGCTCAATATGTAGGCTGCCTACTAGAAATTCTAAAATTTAAATGCATAATTTTACTGCAGAGTTTTACCTCGTGGAACTCCTTACATCATCAGTCAAACGAGTCAAATGATGACCTCACAACAGAGCTGGACCCATCCAGCTGTCATCCATTGCAGGCAAAGCATGTGGTCACTTTCAAAGATTTCACCTCCCACGACCGACATTCATCATGGAAGATGAGTAGGCTGGGGTTCGGTACACTTGTTGGAGTCTGGGTCCAGTTAACAGCCATCATCAACTCTACGGTGCACAAACGTTTGTTTTGAAACAGTTTGGCAAATGCCTCCAGGAACTACAACAACTGTTCCCTATTCCCAGGAAAAACAGCATCGCTTGTGTTTCCCTCTGGATTTGCATAAGCCGGCCTGCTTTGGCAAGTGAAGAAGGAAGGTTAGTGAAAGTGGAGAACATGTTTTCTTCAAGTTGACAGTTATGCAAATTTTAAATCAAACTACATCCAAGGGTAATTTGGTTACCTCGAGTGAAGGGGGGGATGATAAGAAGTTGTGAAATCTTTTTTTTTTTTTTAATCATCCAGAAAGGACAAAAGAAAATCCTGAGAAATGAAAAAAATAAACATCAGGTTATTTTAAACAGAACATTTGTGTTAATGTCCAACAATGCTTTTAGAGGTTTTCCCAAGGAGAACAATAAGTTTTCTTCTTAAAGCTAAAGTTCAAGGAGTTAAAAATAACAGGAAGAAGAATAGCGTGAAGTGAACTGTAACTGGGTAATGGCCTGTTTTCCAATAAAAAAAGAAAAAATGCTGACAGAAGCTATTTTGTGGTGGGGGCTTTGCAGTGTCCACAGGAACAATTAAGATTTAACTGTTAGCAATCAACAACCTCAGCTTGACTCTGAATGCACTACAACCGTGTCACATCAGATCCCCTATTGACAGTAAAACTAAACTGTTGACATATGAGAGGTGAGTGTTGGGCTTCACTTTAAACAGTTTTGGGTGATGTAGCTTCATTAGATGCTAAAAATAAAAATCAGATGACACCAGTCTTAAGGCATTAAACTCTTTAAGACATGATCAGTCCCACAAGTACGAGGACTATGTTGCTTAGAATAAAAGGTCACAAAGTAGGAGAGAGTATTATTGAAACAAATCCATAAAAAACACTGAATGGTATCGATTAATTTAAAACATGCTCTCTTCATAAAACAAAAAGAGCCACAGCCTGTTTTGGTACAGAAACTTTGGAAGAGGCTTCAAGGATTTGGTCTGATTTCCCAACAACACAGCAAGGAGAAAAAAAACAAAAATCATCCACATTAACCCCGTCAAAGACAAAGAGCTGAGTGAAATAATGACGTTCAGTCCCAGGCACTTCATTTCGGTGGTTTTAGGGTTGCGACTGCAATGCTTCTTTGCTTTGGAGACAGATGCTCTGTGAGTCATCCTGCAAACCAAAGTAGCAAGAGCTTGTTAGTTTACCCATTTACCATTTTAGTAGCATGGGATGTTAAAAATAAAATCTAGCTCCTAACGGGTTGTAATTTTTTTTTGATAAATTTTTCAAATGAACAAAACACTTATTATAATCCTATTTTTTTTTTATTTAAACAAAAGTGTTCCTAACAGTTGCCATCCAGGGAAAATTTCTAAAAATCTTGAAATGTTCAAATAAATGGCAGAAAATCCTCACGGAAAACAACCAAGCAGTATGAGGTTGGAAAAGCTTCATATGAAACAAAATCACAGGACTTCTGAAGGAACATTCTTTGAGCAGATGACCCCAAAGTGGAAACATTTTGTCATAATGCACAGCACCACATTTAGCATAAAAAAACACATCAACACTGTTGAGGACAGTAGAGGAAGTATGTGGCATGATGGGCACATCAAAACCATTAAGTCATAACTCGTGGCCTGTCCAGGGCGTGTACCCCCACCTGTCCAGGGCATGTACCCCCACCTGTCCAGGGCGTGTACCCCCACCTGTCCAGGGCGTGTACCCCCACCTGTCCAGGGCGTGTACCCCCACCTGTCCAGGGCGTGTACCCCCACCTGTCCAGGGCATGTACCCCCACCTGTCCAGGGCATGTACCCCCACCTGTCCAGGGCGTGTACCCCCACCTGTCCAGGGTGTGTACTCCCAGCTTTCACACGATGAGCGCTGGCGATATGTTCCTGCACAATAACGCTGGTAAAGAAAATGGATGAGTTCATCAGTCAAATGTGAGGCTACAGCACAGCAGATGTACAACAAAACGACTTTAAAAAAAATCAGTGTTATGGTCCAGTAAAAGCTCAATAAAATTCTGTGGCAGGATCTTAAGACAGCTGCGCATATTCACCCTCAAATTAAAGCCACATTGTAAAAACGAGTGGGCAGAAATTCCTCCACGATAATGTGAAACTGATAAGACCACTGTGTAAAACATTGGATTATTAAGTCCAGTAGTTTTTCCATTCATTGTTTCAGCTTTTTGGTAAACAACATATACGTCATCATGCGACATTTGTGAGGTTGTTTACACAAATTTTAAAAACACAATGCTATTTATAGTCCTTTTCCGTCATGACTTTACACTAGTTGTTTTAAGATAGAAAATAGCAAAGCCTCTTCTCTTCATGCAAATCAAACACATTCGGCATCTGTTCTGCACAGATACATATCTACACACACACCTACACAAGCCATATCTCTCCATCCCGCTTGGATCGAGTATTTGCCCACCTGGCCTGTTATCAGTGATGATAGTTAAACATTAGCTTGAACATGCAAATCTTGTGTTTATTACCAATGGATAGCATTGGTCAACCTCTTGATAAACAAGAACCATTTTTGGAAAATTTCAAGAAACAGATTTACTAGACTGGTCGAGAGGGTTAAAGCATGAATGACTATAAACTAAATGACAATTATTATTTAAATTTATTGTTTTTAGATAAGTTGGGTGACTTATTGGGAATGCCCCATAACATGGACTTTGGTTTGTTGTACTAAAGGCAACAATAGACCACATCAAAGGTTTAGATGTGGGCGACAGTAGTAGGAGTGTGTTTTTCTGTGAAATGACTTCATGTTACAACTTTCAACACCTGAAGGCTCTTTGAGCCACAGCCTGGGTTGCTTTTCCATTGTCACAAAAACAGTAAAATATAAAAAAATAAAAAATCTGTCAGAAATTCCATTAAAGTACACAACTGATCTCCATCTTTTATTACATCATGACACAAATTCAAATATACATAACGAGTACCACCCACCTCACGTCAGTGTATGATACAGGTATTTACTGTGTCTCTTGGAGCATATTCGAAAAAACAAAACAAAAGAACTAGCTTAGAGGAAAAAAAAAAAGAAACATTACAATAATCGGAGACACTGCAACACTTGGACAAGATGCAACAGACAGAGAAGGTATAATTAAGACCAGTGTTCTCTTCAGCTTGCCAACATTATTAAAGTAAAGTAGTGGTAATCTGTATGTATAAGACTCTAAACAAAAACAACAAAACAAATACAATTAAAAAAACAAAAAACAGTAAAGTGAAGTGCAAATTTCTTTGGAAGTAGGAATAAAGTGTTTTATTTTCCTTCATTAAGACATAAATAATGAAATAGAAACTATCATGACATAAACAAAACTTAAAGAAATAAAAGGCAAAACAATAGTTTATGGTTTCAAGTAGGCGATATCGCTAAACCGTACAGACAGTCTGCACAAGTCATTCTGAACCAGTGTCCAGCCAGTTCTCAGATCTCTCTCAGGTTAATCAAACTGCTTCAGGAACCCTAAAATGTGCCCATTAAAAATCTACTCAAAATCCAGCAGGCTAAAGAACCAACTTTTTTTTTTTTTTTCCTGTTCTGTGCAGAAAATGTCCAGAAATGTCCACGTTAAAACCCTTCTGATCAGTTTGGGTCAGTGTTGATAGTGTTGTGTTTCCTCACCTTCTCTCTTTTCTGAAATGAAAACTGTAATCACTGACTCATAAAAGCAAATCCACTGATCCTGACTTTGCTTTTGTCACAACGAAGAATTAAAAAGTGGATTTATAAAAAAAAAAAAAAAGTATTTTGCTGTAAAATTAAACAAAACAAAACAATGTTGTCTTCTCCTAACAGGTAGCTCTGCTGTAGATATTTTATCTTTTGTTTGATTAAATCATACCCTTGTTTGTCTTCTACTTTAAGCGGAACCAGTATTTTCTCCAGCAAAAATTTGAAATCCGCCCAAAGAGTGCCGAAGCTCGTCAGTTAATAATGAAGGCTCAGTCAGTTACTTCTTTCTCTGGAAGACATTGGCCAACATGGCTCCAGAGGTGGTCAGCTGACCCATCTTGCTTAGGAACTTGGTCTTGGCATCCTCCCCCACCAAACTGGACGCAATGGAAATAGATCTATTTAAAAACACATGAATGAATAAAGTGAAATATGTTGGTTTCAAAATAAAATCATATATTTTACTGTATCCTCTCAAAGCGTACCCCACCCTTCCCACCGTTTACTCTATATTTTTAGAGAGGAAACGCTGTTTGCCAATACAACCCCTCCTGAGTTTTTACAGTCTAACGGCTCCTCAAGTTCCTCTTTTGAGCTAGTTAAGTTTCTGACTGATACAGAGAAGTTAAGATGCTGTATTGCACAACAGAAAGACAAACATTATAGTTTAACAGCAACACTCAACCAGAGCCAATAAATTTATGGAACTCAAGCATCTTGTTTTTTTTTTAACCTTCATGTGACATGTAGATTATCATTAGCATTACATTTCCTTATCCCAAGAGTCCAGTCTTCCTGTGTAATGGTTCTGTCTTGTTTATAGTTTGAAGTCAGTTTCAAACATTAGGATATTTGCAGCAGAATTTGAACAATAGTCTGTAAAGACATGAGGTCAGAGTCTCATTTTTAACTGAGCGTGTGCATTCTTCATGTATGTGTATATATGTTTAAACTTCATGTTGATATTACATAGATATTTCATTTGAAAGAGTCCTGAATATTTATTGAAAAAAGGGGGGAAACGGATTTAAAAGGCATCTAAAACTAGGGGTGTCCCGAGTCGATATCAATATTGGCCCAATTTTAGCCAAAAAACTTTATATTGGATTATGGAAAATGTATTTGATTTCGTTCAGATTAAAGGAAGCACACTTTTACAGGATCACAATCACTTCAAATAGCTGTAATTACATGACTAATAAATAACCGTAAAAGTCAGGACTACTTCCCCACTGTAAATTATCACTGCTTTCCTTTAAAAGAATGGTCTTTTGATTTTTTTTTTTTTTTCTTTGGAAGTGATGTGAATGGGACTGATTGACTCACCCTTGTGTGTCAGACATTCCTCTGTTTTCCACCTTAATTTCACACTCTTTTATCATGGAACTGAGAATTACCTGGAAAAGAACAGAGAAACTGAGCAGGAATGTTACAAAAATAAAAGCCCCCAAAAAAACTCAAAAAATCTGATTGACAGAAAGATCTCTACACCACCTGTATACAATTTGTAAACAAGGACGCTCTGAGGTAAAACAAGTGGTCTGAGCCTACGTCTGTAACCAGCATGTTGAAATTAAAACTTGGCATAGATTTGTGCATTTTATTGCATAAAAATATAATCTGTTTTAAGGAGATTCTAGATAATTTTGGATGAAAGCAAAAAAAATATATATATATAAAAAAACAGCTGATTATTAGTCACTTTGGGAAAATGCTCACATGAAATGGATTGCGTGCGACTCAGACACAAATAAATACTTTAGGTGTGTGTCCGTGAGTGTGACTGTGAAAGAAGCTAAGAGTCAGACTGTCTGTTTTTATTTTGTGCGACACCATGGGAGTAACGCATAGAATAAGGGAGACAGTCTGGTGCAGCGGTGCGTGACCATGCAGATGTGATACCGGATTTTAATGCACGTATGAATGTGAACAGTTGGGCGTCAGAGTGTGAATAGCACATGAAATCCCCGTGAACGTATGCGTGCGTGTTGCATCTGCTGACCTCGTGCTCTGGAGAGAGTTGATCCATGTCGGCGTGCAGACACCTGAGGCCCGGCAGGAAATAGTTGACCATAACCTCCTCAGAAATGACTGAACAGAACGTTAAGGATTTGAATTTCACACGGGTGTACAGCTATAGAGGAAGGTCTTTGACCCGTGAAAGGTTTCCACGTTTTGGTATACTTCAAAGTCTTCTCAATGTGGATTTGATTACATACAAAGCTGCATGACGATAAAAAAAAAAAAGTACATGTTAAGGTATTAAGTTCATTTAGACTCTTTTTAGACAACCAAGATATAATGCAATCCACTTTTAGTAGTGGTCTCTGCTCACACTGGAGAACATTTACAGACAAGGCACAGTTCCTTTAGATTTAAAAAAGAGCCATGATCTTGTAAAAAGGGTTGTTGGTAACACAGGACTGAGTTAAGGCTTACTGCAAAGTATCTAAAGTTTTTTTTTTCTTCTAACATTTATTTAATTTGATTAAAAACAACAAATTTCACACAACACAAACAATATCATTAAATGAACAATGAAAAGGAGCAGAAAGAAGAAAAATATCTTATAACATCTGCCCCCGTTTAACAAAAAATATATATACATTATAACCAATGATTTCCAACCCTAATGATCTACTAAAAAGAAAAAAAGAGAAAATAAAAAAAAGAAATTTAAATAAAAACAAAAACAAATAAAACAAAAACAACAAAACAATAATAGTAATATTAATGATAAAGTAAATAAATAAAAAGTCTAAAGTTTTATACCGATTGCCCTTTTTCTCCAGGCTTTCTAGATATTGTTGCACCTCCCATCCTTATAACTGTTGATTCAAATCTTTGATTAAAAGAGGAAAACCGATAAACCAGTGGTTACAATCAGATCTTTGTGGAGGAGTTCCCAGACTGAGAAATTTTGATTATCTGTACTTTACTTGAATAATTACTTTTCAGCCTATTTTTTGATTCTCCGTCCGTCCGTCCGTTTTCTCCCGCTTATCCGAGGTCGGGTCGCGGGGGCAGCAGCCTAAGCAAAGAGATCCAGACTTCCCTCTCCCCAGCCACTTGGGCCAGCTCATCTGGGGGAATCCCAAGGCGCTCCCAGGCCAGCT